>CM075755.1:5536754-5631754 GCA_037974335.1 Prionace glauca
TCGCGCAAACCAGCCTCCCATCCATTGACTCCGTCTACATGTCCCGCTGCCTCGGCAAAGCAGCCAGCATAATTGAAGACCCCACGCACCCCGGACATTCTCTCTTCCACCTTCTTCCAAAGGGAAAAAGATACAAAAGTCTGAGGTCACGCACTAACTGACTCAAGAACAGCTTCTTCCCTGCTGCTGTCAGACTTTTGAATGGACCTACCTCGCATTAAGTTGATCTTTCTCTACACCCTAGCTATGACTGCAACACTACATTCTGCACTCTCTCCTTTCCTTCTCTATGAACGGTATGCACTGTATAGTGTACAAGAAAAAATACTTTATGGTGTATACTAATACATGTGACAATAATAAATCAAATCAAAATCAAATCACATGTTCCACCAGCTCAAGATACAAAAAACACTTTAAGGTATTTATCTTTTAAGCCACAGGACAGGTACAGCACCGGGTTAGATACAGAGCAGAGCTCCCTCTACACTGTCCCCCCATCAAACACTCCCAGGATAGGTACAGCACGGGGTTAGATACAGAGTAAAGCTCCCTACAGTGTCCCACATCAAACACTCCCAGGACAGGTACAACACGGGGTTAGATACAGAGTAAAGCTCCCTCTACACTGTCCCCATCAAACACTCCCAGAACAGGTACAGCACAGGGTTAGATACAGAGTAAAGCTCCCTCTACACTGTCCCCATCAAACACTCCCAAGACAGGTACAGCACGGGGTTAGATACAGAGTAAAGTTGGGTGGATTAGTAAATTTGCTGATGACACCAAAGTTGGAGGTGTGGTAGATAGTCATGAAGGGTGTAATAGTTTGCAGAAAGACTTAGACAGGTTGCAGAGCTGGGCCGAGAGGTGGCGGATGGAGTTTAATGCGGAGAAGTGTGAGGTAATTCACTTTGGTAGGAATAACAGATGTGTCGAGTATAGGGCTAACGGGAGGACTTTGAATAGTGTGGATGAGAAGAGGGATCTAGGTGTATGTGTACACAGATCCCTGAAAGTTGGGAGTCAAGTAGATAAGGTTGTTAAGAAGGCATACGGTGTCTTGGCGTTTATTGGTAGGGGGATTGAATTTAGGAGTCGCAGCGTCATTTTGCAACTGTACACAACTCTGGTGCAGCCGCACTTGGAGTACTGTGTGCAGTTCTGGTCCCCACATTACAGGAAGGATGTGGAGGCTTTGGAGAGGGTGCAGAGGAGGTTTACCAGGATGTTGCCTGGTATGGAGGGGAGATCCTATGAGGAGAGGCTAAGGGATTTGGGGTTGTTTTCGCTGGAGAGAAGGAGGCTAAGAGGGGATCTTATTGAAACATATAAGATGATTAGAGGTTTAGATAGGGTGGATAGTAATAGCCTTTTTCCTCTGATGGAGAAATCTAGCACGTGGGGGCATGGCTTTAAATTAAGGGATGGTAGTTATAGGACGGATGTCAGGGGTAGGTTCTTTACCCAGAGGGTGGTGAGGGACTGGAATGCCCTGCCTGCTGCAGTTGTAAATGCGCCTAGTTTGGGGGCATTTAAGAGATCCGTGGATAGGTTTATGGACAAAAAGGGATTGGTTTAGGTTAGTGGGTCATTGTTTTTGTAACTGGTCGGCGCAACATCGTGGGCCGAAGGGCCTGTTCTGCGCTGTAATGTTCTATGTTCTAAAGCTCCCTTTACGCTGTCCCCATCAAACACTACCAGGGCAGGTACAGCATGGGGTTAGATACAGAGAAAAGCTCCCTCTAAACTGTCCCCATCAAACACTCCCAGGACAGGTACAGCATGGGGTTAGATACAGAGAAAAGCTCCCTCTACACTGTCCCCATCAAAACACTCCCAGAACAGGTACAGCATGGGGTTAGATACAGAGAAAAGTTCCCTCTACACTGTCCCCCATCAAACATTCCTAGGACAGGTACAGGACAGGGTTAGATACAGAGTAAAGTTCCCTTTACACTGTCCCCATCAAACACTCCCAGGACAGGTACAGTATGGGGTTAGATACAGAGTAAAGCTCCCTCTACACTGTCCCCATCAAACACTCCCAGGACAGGTACAGCATGGGGTTAAATACAGAGTAAAGCTCCCTCTACACTGTCCCCATCACACACTCCCAAGACATATACAGCATGGGGTTAGATACAGATAAAGCTCCTTCGACACTGTCCCCCATCAAACACTCCTAGGACAGGTACAGCACGGGATTAGATACAGAGTAAATGTCCTTCTACACTGTCCCCCATCAAACACTCCCAGGACAGGTACAGCACGGGGTTAAATACAGAGTAAAGCTCCCTTTACACTGTCCCCAACAAACACTCCCAGGACAGGTACAGCACGGGGTTAGATACAGAGTAAAGCTCCCTCTACACTGTCCCCCATCAACCACTCCCAGGACAGGTACAGCACGGGGTTAGATACAGAGTAAAGCTCCCTCTACACTGTCCCCCATCAAACAGTCCCAGGACAGGTACAGCACGGGGTTAGATACAGAGTAAAGCTCCCTCTACACTGTCCCCATCAAACACTCCCAGGACAGGTACAGCACGGGGTTAGATACAGAGTAAAGCTCCCTCTACACTGTCCCCCATCAAACACTCCCAGGACAGGTACAGCACGGGGTTAGATACAGAGTAAAGCTCCCTCTACACTGTCCATCAAACTTTACTGTGTTCAGGCACTCTCAGCCAGAGGGTGGTGAGTTTAATATTCGTGCAAGTGTATTTTTAACATGATCTCCTTTCGAAAGCGGAATCTGACAGGATTACCATTTCCTCAGTTTACTGCTGAGTTTAAGCACTGCTGAGCCTTTCCTCAGCCAATCAATAAACTTGCTAAGGTAAGCAATTTCCTTCAGATTCAGCAAGAAAACCCTTCAGGATAAGCAAACGATTCACAACTGACACCAATTCTTTGAAAGGAAGCCTGCCTGAACAAATATTTTACCTTGAAGAGACCTAGTTCTTTCCCATTTTTATTCTCCTCATACCTTTCCTCCATCTCTCTCTCGCTCTCTCCATCCCTGCGACGTCTCTTGTTGAGGTACAGGCTGTCCACCCTGTCGCATTCTCCAGTCGCTTGCTGGCGGGTGGAACGGGTTGGATATTAGGGACCGAGGGTCAGGAGCAGGGTCAAACTTAAAAGCAAAGGATGAGAATTGGCTTGACAAGGGGTCAATTCGGTGAACAAGGTGGCACAGTGGTTAGCACTGCTGCCTCACAGTGCCAGGGACCCGGGTTCAATTCCAGCCTTAGGTGACTGTTCGTAGAGTCTGCACGTTCACCCTGTGTCTGCGTGGGTTTCCTCCTGTGCTCCGGTTTCCTCCCACAGTCCAAAGATGTGCGGTTTAGGTGGATTGTCCATGCTAAATTGCCCCTTAGTGTCCAAAGATGTGTATATGAGGTGGATTGGCCATGCTAAATTGCCCCTTCGTGTCCAAAAATGTGCGGTTTAGGTGGATTGGCCATGCTAAATTGCCCCTTAGTGTCTAACGATGTACAGGTTAGGTTGATTGGCCATGCTAAATTGCCCCTTAGTGTCTAAAGATGTGTAGGTTAGGTGGATTGGCTATGCTAAATTGCCCCTTAGTGTCCAAAGATGTGTATATGAGGTGGATTGGCCATGCTAAATTGCCCCTTAGTGTCTAAAGATGTACAGGTTAGGTGGATTGGCCATGCTAAATTGCCCCTTAGTGTCTAAAGATGTGTAGGTTAGGTGGATTGGCTATGCTAAATTGTCCCTTAGTGTCCAAAGATGTGTATATGAGGTGGATTGGCCATGCTAAATTGCCCCTTAGTGTCTAAAGATGTACAGGTTAGGTGGATTGGCCATGCTAAATTGCCCGTTAGTGTCTAAAGATGTGTAGGTTAGGTGGATTGGCTATGCTAAATTGCCCCTTAGTGTCCAAAGATGTGCAGGTTAGGTGGATTGGCCATGCTAAATTGCCCCTTAGTGTCTAAAGATGTGCTGGTTAGGTGGATTGGCCATGCTAAATTGCCCCTTAGTGTCTAAAGATGTGCTGGTTAGGTGGATTGGCCATGCTAAATTGCCCCTTAGTGTCTAAAGATGTGTAGGTTAGGTGGATTGGCTATGCTAAATTGCCCCTTAGTGTCCAAAGATGTGCAGGTTAGGTGGATTGGCCATGCTAAATTGCCCCTTAGTGTCTAAAGATGTGTAGGTTAGGTGGATTGGCTGTGCTAAATTGCCCCTTAGTGTCTAAAGATGTGTACATGAGGTGGATTGGCCATGCTAAATTGCCCCTTAGTGTCTAAAGATGTGTACATGAGGTGGATTGGCCATGCTAAATCACCCCTAAGTGTCCAAAGACATGCGGGTTATGTGGATTGGCCATGCTAAATTGTCCCTTAGTGTCCAAAGATGTGCAGGTTAGGTGGATTGGCCATGCTAAATTGCCCCTTAGTGTCCAAAGGTGTGCAGGTTAGGTGGATTGGCCATGCTAAATAGTCCCTTAGTGTCCAAAGGTGTGCCGGTTTGGTGGATTGGCCAATCTAAATTGCCCCTTAGTATCAAAAGATGTGCGGGTTAAGTGGAATGGCCATGCTAAATTGACCATTAGTGTCCAAAGATGTGCAGGTTAGGTGGATTGGCCATGCTAAATTGCCCCTTAGTGTCCAAAGATGTGCAGGTTAGGTGGATTGGCCACGCTAAATTGCCCCTTAGTATCCAAAGATAAGCTTGGTAGGTGGGCTGGCCATGCTAAACCGTCCTATAACATCGCAGGATTATTGGTTAAATACGAGATGTTATGGAGATAGGGTCAGGGTGGTCAGTACAGGTTCGATGGGCTGAATGGCCACCTTCTGCACCATAGGAATTCTATGGTTCTATGAAAATGGAGCTGATGCGGGTTAAGGGGAGAGTTACAGAGCTCTGTACGACCTCAGGTCTGCAGTGGGATGTGGGGGGGGCTCTTCAATTTTAGACATGAAGAAGATTTGGAAAAGGGGGTTCAGTGAGATAGAGAGAAGTTGAGTCAGGGTCAGAGATATTACAGAGTGAAAATAGGTGGAGCGAATATCTGGCAGGAAGCTGATCTCAGGGTCGAATATAACAGCGAGGTTTCAGGGAGTCTAGTCCAGCTTCCTCTGGGTGCTCCGGTTTCCTCCCACAGTCTGAAAGATGTGCTGGTTAGGGTGCATTTGGCCGTGCTAAATTCTCCCTCTGTGTGACCCGAACAGGCTCCGGAGTGTAGCGAGTAGGGGATTTTCACAGTAACTCCTTTGCAGTGTTAACATAAGCCGACTTGAGACACTAATAAATTAACTTTAAACCTTGAAAGTTGAGGCTGTACAGGATGTCAGAGGTAGGTTCTTTACTCAGAGGGTAGTAAGGGTGTGGAATGCCCTGCCTGCAGCAGTTGGAAACCAGATTGAGGGGAGACTAATTTCGGGACAGTCATAGAACCCTACAGTGCAGAAACAGGCCCTTCGGCCCATCGAGTCTGCACCGAACACAATCCCACCCAGACCCTATCCCCATATCCCTACACATTTACCTGCTAATCCCTCTAACCTACACATCCCAGGACACTTAAGGGGCAATTTTAGCATAGCCAATGAACCTAACCCGCACATCTTTGGACTGTGGGAGGAAACCGGAGCACCTGGAGAAAACCCACGCAGACACGAGGAGAATGTGCAAACTCCACACAGGCAGTGACCCGAGCCGGGAATCGAACCCAGGACCCTGGAGCTGTGAAGCAGCAGTGCTAACCCACTGTGCTACCGTGCCGACCCACGGTAAACGGTCAGGTGACTGTTTGCCGGAGCATTGCTGCTGCTAAATTAGCTGCTGCTTTTCCAACCCGACAACGGTCGCCTCACTTGAGAAGAACTTCATTCCACCTGCAAAATGCTTGGGGACTTGGCGCTGGTCACAGAAGAGGCTGTATCCTTTATTTATGTAACGGTGTCTCCAACTCTTTGGGGGAGTTTGATGGAACGTGGCTGACTCAGAGAACTTCAGAACAAGGCTTTTTGAAAGAAAACCAAAATAATCTCTGGGATGAAAGAGATAAGGAAAAGTTTTGTTAGCAGAAAAAAAATGCCAAGACAGCAGAAAATGCTAATGTGTCAGATCTTCAGAAAACATACTTACGCGATTATAATTGGCAGCCTTTAGACTAGATCCAGCTTTCATTAGTGTAGAAAAGACGAGAGGACCATTTTCTCCATGATATATGAGCCAGTTAGTTATCTTCCACAGGCACAGAGAGATCCGTGGTGAATATTCAATAGAGTGTTACTGAATATTTAACTATACCATCAGTGATGGCACTGCTGCCTCCTCGATGGAAAAAAAATCTGTGTCTAACCTGGCAGACTAAAAAGAGTAGGAATATTCCGGATAACTTTCTCACCCAATCTCAGAGGTGTAGAGGGAGCTTTACTCTGTATCTAACCCCGTGCTGTACCTGTCCTGGGAGTGTTTGATGGGGGGGGACAGTGTAGAGGGAGTTTTACTCTGTATCTAACCCCGTGCTGTACCTGTCCTGGGAGTGTTTGATGGGGGACGGTGTAGAGGGAGCTTTACTCTGTATCTAACCCGTGCTGTACCTGTCCTGGGAGTGTTTGATGGGGACAGTGTAGAGGGAGCTTTACTCTGTATCTAACCCCGTGCTGTACCTGTCCTGGGAGTGTTTGATGAGGAAAGTGTAGAGAGAGCTTTACTCTGTATTTCACGCTGTGCTGTACCTGTCCTGGGAGTGTTTGATGGGGGACAGTGTAGAGGGAGCTTTATTCTGTATTTAACCTCGTGCTGTACCTGTCCTGGGAGTGTTTGATGAGGACAGTGTAGAGGGAGCTTTACTCTGTATCTAACCCCGTGCTGTACCTGTCCTGGGAGTGTTTGATGGGGGGACAGTGTAGAGGGAGCTTTACTCTGTATCTAACCCCGTGCTGTACCTGTCCTGGGAGTGTTTGATGAGGACAGTGTAGAGGGAGCTTTACTCAGTATTTAACCCTGTGCTATACCTGTCCTGGGAGTGTTTGATGGGGGACAGTGTAGAGGGAGCTTTACTCTGTATTTAACCTCGTGCTGTACCTGTCCTGGGAGTGTTTGATGAGGGGACAGTGTAGGGGGAGCGTTACTCTGTATCTAACCCCGTGCTGTACCTGTCCTGGGAGTGTTTGATGGGGGACAGTGTAGAGGGAGCTTTACTCTGTATCTAACCCCGTGCTGTACCTGTCCTGGGAGTGTTTGATGGGGGACAGTGTAGAGGGAGCTTTACTCTGTATCTAACCCCGTGCTGTACCTGTCCTGGGAGTGTTTTATTGGTGGACAGTGTAGAGGGAGCTTTACTCTGTATTTAACCCCATGCTGCACCTGTCCTGGGAGTGTTTGATGGGGGACAGTGTAGAGGGAGCTTTACTCTGTATCTAACACCATGCTGTACCTGTCCTGGGAGTGTTTGATGGGAGGCAGTGGAGAGGGAGCTTTACTCTGTATCTAACGCCGTGCTGTACCTGTCCTGGGAGTGTTTGATGGGGGCAGTGTATAGGGAGCTTTACTCTGTATCTAACCCCGTGCCGTACCTGTCCTGGGAGTGTTAATGGGCGGACAGTGTAGAGGCAGCTTTACTCTGTATTTAACCCTGTGCTGTACCTGTCCTGGGAGTGTTTGATGAGGAAAGTGTAGAGGGAGCTTTAATCTGTATTTCACGCTGTGCTGTACCTGTCCTGGGAGTGTTTGATGGGGGAGAGTGTAGAGGGAGCTTTATTCTGTATTTAACCTCGTGCTGTACCTGTCCTGGGAGTGTTTGATGAGGACAGTGTAGAGGGAGCTTTACTCTGTATCTAACCCCGTGCTGTACCTGTCCTGGGAGTGTTTGATGGGGGGACAGTGTAGAGGGAGCTTTACTCTGTATCTAACCCCGTGCTGTACCTGTCCTGGGAGTGTTTTATTGGTGGACAGTGTAGAGGGAGCTTTACTCTGTATCTAACCCCGTGCTGTACCTGTCCTGGGAGTGTTTGATGGGGGGACAGTGTAGGGGGAGCGTTACTCTGTATCTAACCCCGTGCTGTATCTGTCCTGGGAGTCTTTGATGGGGGACAGTGTAGAGGGAACTTTATTCTGTATTTAACCTCGTGCTGTACCTGTCCTGGGAGAGTTTGATGAAGACAGTGTAGAGGGAGCTTTACTCTGTATCTAATCCCATGCTGTACCATGGGCGGAGAAGTTGCAGATGGACTTCAACGCGGACAAATGTGTAGTCGTCCATTTCGGCAGAACCAACGGGATGAACGAGTACACTATCAAGGGCAGGAGCCTTAGTAGCGTTGAAGAGCAGAAGGATCTCGGGGTCCGGGTCCACAGGACTCTTAAATCGGCCTCGCAGTTGGAGGAGGTGGTCAAGAAGGCGTATGGTGTACTGGCCTTCATTAATCGAGGGATTGAGTTTAGGAGTCGGGAGGTAATGCTGCAACTTTACAGGACCCTCGTCAGGCCTCATTTGGAGTACTGTGCGCAGTTCTGGTCGCCTCACTATAGGAAAGACGTAGAAGCTATTGAAAGGGTGCAGAGGAGATTTACAAGGATGTTGCCTGGACTGGGAGGCATGCCTTATGAAGATAGGTTGAGGGAGCTGCGACTCTTTTCCCTGGAGAGGCGAAGGTTGAGAGGCGACCTGATAGAAGTTTATAAAATGTTGAGAGGAATAGATAGGGTGGACTCTCAGAGGCTATTTCCCCGGGTTGAAATGGTTGCTACGAGAGGACACAGATTTAAGGTGTGGGGAGGGAAGTACAGAGGTGATGTTAGGGATAAGTTTTTCACTCAGAGGGTGGTGAGTGAATGGAATCGGCTGCCGTCATCGGTGGTGGAGGCGAACTCGCTGGGGTCTTTTAAAAGACTTCTGGATGAGTATATGGGGTTTAATGGGATTGGGGGTTATAGATAGGTCTATAGATTGGTGGGGTTGATGTGATCGGCGCAACTCGAGGGCCGAAGTGCCTGTTTGTGCTGTAATGTTCTGTTCTATTCTATTCTATTCTATTCTATTCTATTCTGTCCTGGGAGTATTTGATGGGGGGACAGTGTAGAGGGAGCTTCACTCTGTATCTAACCCCGTGCTGTACCTGCCCTGGGAGTGTTTGATGAGGACATTGTAGACGGAGCTTTACTCTGTATTTAACCTCGTGCTGTACCTGTCCTGGGAGTGTTGATGAGGACAGTGTAGAAGGCGCTTTACTCTGTATATAACCCCGTGCTGTACCTGCCCTGGGAGTGTTTGATGAGGACATTGTAGACGGAGCTTTACTCTGTATTTAACCTCGTGCTGTACCTGTCCTGGGAGTGTTGATGAGGACAGTGTAGAAGGCGCTTTACTCTGTATATAACCCCGTGCTGTACCTGTCCTGGGAGTGTTTGTTGGGGGACAGTGTAGAGGGAGCTTTACTCTGTATCTAACACCGTGCTGTATCTGTCCTGGGAGTGTTTGATGGGGGGACATTGTAGAGGGAGCTTTACTCTGTATTTAACCTCGTGCTGTACCTGTCCTGGGAGTGTTTGATGGGGGGGACAGTGTAGAGGGAGCTTTACTCTGTATCTAACCCTGTGCTGTAACTGTCCTGCGATTGTTTGATGGGGGGGGACAGTGTAGAGGGAGCTTTACTCTGTATCTAACCCCGTGCTGTACCTGTCCTGGGAGTGTTTGATGAGGACAGTGTAGAAGGAGCCTTAGTCTGTATCTAACCCCGTGCTGTACCTGTACTGGGAATGTTTGTTGGGGGACAGTGTAGAGGGAGCTTTACTCTGTATCTAACCCCGTGCTGTACCTGTCCTGGGAGTGTTTGATGGGGACAGTGTAGAGGGAGCTTTACTCTGTATCTAACCCCGTGCTGTACCTGTCCTGGGAGTGTTTGATGAGGAAAGTGTAGAGAGAGCTTTACTCTGTATTTCACGCTGTGCTGTACCTGTCCTGGGAGTGTTTGATGGGGGACAGTGTAGAGGGAGCTTTATTCTGTATTTAACCTCGTGCTGTACCTGTCCTGGGAGTGTTTGATGAGGACAGTGTAGAGGGAGCTTTACTCTGTATCTAACCCCGTGCTGTACCTGTCCTGGGAGTGTTTGATGGGGGGACAGTGTAGAGGGAGCTTTACTCTGTATCTAACCCCGTGCTGTACCTGTCCTGGGAGTGTTTGATGAGGACAGTGTAGAGGGAGCTTTACTCAGTATTTAACCCTGTGCTATACCTGTCCTGGGAGTGTTTGATGGGGGACAGTGTAGAGGGAGCTTTACTCTGTATTTAACCTCGTGCTGTACCTGTCCTGGGAGTGTTTGATGAGGACAGTGTAGAGGGAGCTTTACTCTGTATCTAACCCCGTGCTGTACCTGTCCTGGGAGTGTTTGATGGGGGACAGTGTAGAGGGAGCTTTACTCTGTATCTAACCCCGTGCTGTACCTGTCCTGGGAGTGTTTCATTGGTGGACAGTGTAGAGGGAGCTTTACTCTGTATTTAACCCCATGCTGCACCTGTCCTGGGAGTGTTTGATGGGGGACAGTGTAGAGGGAGCTTTACTCTGTATCTAACACCATGCTGTACCTGTCCTGGGAGTGTTTGATGGGAGGCAGTGGAGAGGGAGCTTCACTCTGTATCTAACGCCATGCTGTACCTGTCCTGGGAGTGTTTGATGGGGGCAGTGTATAGGGAGCTTTACTCTCTATCTAACCCCGTGCCGTACCTGTCCTGGGAGTGTTAATGGGCGGACAGTGTAGAGGCAGCTTTACTCTGTATTTAACCCTGTGCTGTACCTGTCCTGGGAGTGTTTGATGAGGAAAGTGTAGAGGGAGCTTTAATCTGTATTTCACGCTGTGCTGTACCTGTCCTGGGAGTGTTTGATGGGGGAGAGTGTAGAGGGAGCTTTATTCTGTATTTAACCTCGTGCTGTACCTGTCCTGGGAGTGTTTGATGAGGACAGTGTAGAGGGAGCTTTACTCTGTATCTAACCCCGTGCTGTACCTGCCCTGGGAGTGTTTGATGAGGACATTGTAGACGGAGCTTTACTCTGTATTTAACCTCGTGCTGTACCTGTCCTGGGAGTGTTGATGAGGACAGTGTAGAAGGCGCTTTACTCTGTATATAACCCCGTGCTGTACCTGTCCTGGGAGTGTTTGTTGGGGGACAGTGTAGAGGGAGCTTTACTCTGTATCTAACACCGTGCTGTATCTGTCCTGGGAGTGTTTGATGGGGGGACATTGTAGAGGGAGCTTTACTCTGTATTTAACCTCGTGCTGTACCTGTCCTGGGAGTGTTTGATGGGGGGGACAGTGTAGAGGGAGCTTTACTCTGTATCTAACCCTGTGCTGTAACTGTCCTGCGATTGTTTGATGGGGGGGGACAGTGTAGAGGGAGCTTTACTCTGTATCTAACCCCGTGCTGTACCTGTCCTGGGAGTGTTTGATGAGGACAGTGTAGAAGGAGCCTTAGTCTGTATCTAACCCCGTGCTGTACCTGTCCTGGGAATGTTTGTTGGGGGACAGTGTAGAGGGAGCTTTACTCTATATTTAACTCCGTGCTGTACCTGTCCTGGGAGTGTTTGATGGGGGGACAGTGTAGAGGGAGCATTACTCTGTATTTAACCCTGTGCTGCACCTGTCCTGGGAGTGTTTGATGGGTGACAGTGTAGAGGGAGCTTTACTCTGTATCTAACCCCATGCTGTACCTGTCCTGGGAGTGTTTGATGGGGGGACAGTGTAGAGGGAGCTTTACTCTGATCTAACCCCGTGCTGTACCTGTCCTGGGAGAGTTTGATGGGGGACAGTGGAGAGGGAGCTTTACTCTGTATCTAACCCCGTGTCGTACCTGTCCTGGGAGTGTTTGATGGGTACAGTGTAGAGGGAGCTTTACTCTGTATTTAATCCTGTGCTGTACCTGTCCTGGGAGTGTGTGATGAGGACAGTGTAGAGGGAGCTTTTCTCTGTATCTAACCCCGTGCCGTACCTGTCCAGGGAGTGTTTGATGAGGACAGTGTAGAGGGAGCTTTACTCTGTATCTAACACCGTGCTGCATCTGTCCTGGGACTGTTTGATGGGGGGACATTGTAGAGGGAGCTTTACTCTGTATTTAACCTCGTGCTGTACCTGTCCTGGGAGTGTTTGATGGGGGGGACAGTGTAGAGGGAGCTTTACTCTGTATCTAACCCTGTGCTGTAACTGTCCTGGGATTGTTTGATGGGGGGGACAGTGTAGAGGGAGCTTTACTCTGTATCTAACCCCGTGCTGTACCTGTCCTGGGAATGTTTGTTGGCGGACAGTGTAGAGGGAGCTTTACTCTATATTTAACTCCGTGCTGTACCTGTCCTGGGAGTGTTTGATGGGGGGACAGTGTAGAGGGAGCTTTACTCTGTATTTAACCCCGTGCTGCACCTGTCCTGGGAGTGTTTGATGGGTGACAGTGTAGAGGGAGCTTTACTCTGTATCTAACCCCATGCTGTACCTGTCCTGGGAGTGTTTGATGGTGGGACAGTGTAGAGGGAGCTTTAGTCTGTATTTAACCTCGTGCTGTACCTGTCCTGGGAGAGTTTGATGGGGGACAGTGGAGAGGGAGCTTTACTCTGTATCTAACCCCGTGCCGTACCTGTCCTGGGAGTGTTTGATGGGGGACAGTGTAGAGGGAGCTTTACTCTGTATTTAATCCTGTGCTGTACCTGTCCTGGGAATGTTTGTTGGGGGACAGTGTAGAGGGAGCTTTACTCTATATTTAACTCCGTGCTGTACCTGTCCTGGGAGTGTTTGATGGGGGGACAGTGTAGAGGGAGCTTTACTCTGTATCTAACCCCGTGCTGTACCTGTCCAGGGAGTGTTTGATGAGGACAGTGTAGAGGGAGCTTTACTCTGTATCTAACCCCGTGATGTACCTGTCCTAGGAGTGTTTGATGGGGGGACAGTGTAGAGGGAGATTTACTCTGTATCTAACCCCGTGCTGAACCTGTCCTGGGAGTGTTTGATGAGGACAGTGTAGAGGGAGCTTTACTCAGTATTTAACCCTGTGCTGTACCTGTCCTGGGAGTGTTTGATGGGGGACAGTGTAGAGGGAGCTTTAGTCTGTATTTAACCTCGTGCTGTACCTGTCCTGGGAGTGTTTGATGAGGACAGTGTAGAAGGAGCTTCACTCTGTGTCTAACCCCGTGCTGTACCTGTCCTGGGAGTGTTTGACGAGGACAGTGCAGAAGGAGCTTTACTCAGTATTTAACCCTGTGCTGTACCTGTCCTGGGAGTGTTTGATGGGGGACAGTGTAGAGGGAGCTTTAGTCTGTATTTAACCTCGTGCTGTACCTGTCCTGGGAGTGTTTGATGAGGACAGTGTAGAAGGAGCTTCACTCTGTGTCTAACCCCATGCTGTACCTGTCCTGGGAGTGTTTGATGAGGACAGTGTAGAAGGAGCTTCACTCTGTATCTAACCCCGTGCTGTACCTGTCCTGGGAGTGTTTGATGGGGGGACATTGTAGAGGGAGCTTTACTCTGTATTTAACCTCGTGCTGTACCTGTCCTGGGAGTGTTTGATGGGGGGGACAGTGTAGAGGGAGCTTTACTCTGTATCTAACCCTGTGCTGTAACTGTCCTGCGATTGTTTGATGGGGGGGGGACAGTGTAGAGGGAGCTTTACTCTGTATCTAACCCCGTGCTGTACCTGTCCTGGGAGTGTTTGATGAGGACAGTGTAGAAGGAGCCTTAGTCTGTATCTAACCCCGTGCTGTACCTGTCCTGGGAATGTTTGTTGGGGGACAGTGTAGAGGGAGCTTTACTCTATATTTAACTCCGTGCTGTACCTGTCCTGGGAGTGTTTGATGGGGGGACAGTGTAGAGGGAGCATTACTCTGTATTTAACCCTGTGCTGCACCTGTCCTGGGAGTGTTTGATGGGTGACAGTGTAGAGGGAGCTTTACTCTGTATCTAACCCCATGCTGTACCTGTCCTGGGAGTGTTTGATGGGGGGACAGTGTAGAGGGAGCTTTACTCTGATCTAACCCCGTGCTGTACCTGTCCTGGGAGAGTTTGATGGGGGACAGTGGAGAGGGAGCTTTACTCTGTATCTAACCCCGTGTCGTACCTGTCCTGGGAGTGTTTGATGGGTACAGTGTAGAGGGAGCTTTACTCTGTATTTAATCCTGTGCTGTACCTGTCCTGGGAGTGTGTGATGAGGACAGTGTAGAGGGAGCTTTTCTCTGTATCTAACCCCGTGCCGTACCTGTCCAGGGAGTGTTTGATGAGGACAGTGTAGAGGGAGCTTTACTCTGTATCTAACACCGTGCTGCATCTGTCCTGGGACTGTTTGATGGGGGGACATTGTAGAGGGAGCTTTACTCTGTATTTAACCTCGTGCTGTACCTGTCCTGGGAGTGTTTGATGGGGGGGACAGTGTAGAGGGAGCTTTACTCTGTATCTAACCCTGTGCTGTAACTGTCCTGGGATTGTTTGATGGGGGGGACAGTGTAGAGGGAGCTTTACTCTGTATCTAACCCCGTGCTGTACCTGTCCTGGGAATGTTTGTTGGCGGACAGTGTAGAGGGAGCTTTACTCTATATTTAACTCCGTGCTGTACCTGTCCTGGGAGTGTTTGATGGGGGGACAGTGTAGAGGGAGCTTTACTCTGTATTTAACCCCGTGCTGCACCTGTCCTGGGAGTGTTTGATGGGTGACAGTGTAGAGGGAGCTTTACTCTGTATCTAACCCCATGCTGTACCTGTCCTGGGAGTGTTTGATGGTGGGACAGTGTAGAGGGAGCTTTAGTCTGTATTTAACCTCGTGCTGTACCTGTCCTGGGAGAGTTTGATGGGGGACAGTGGAGAGGGAGCTTTACTCTGTATCTAACCCCGTGCCGTACCTGTCCTGGGAGTGTTTGATGGGGGACAGTGTAGAGGGAGCTTTACTCTGTATTTAATCCTGTGCTGTACCTGTCCTGGGAATGTTTGTTGGGGGACAGTGTAGAGGGAGCTTTACTCTATATTTAACTCCGTGCTGTACCTGTCCTGGGAGTGTTTGATGGGGGGACAGTGTAGAGGGAGCTTTACTCTGTATCTAACCCCGTGCTGTACCTGTCCAGGGAGTGTTTGATGAGGACAGTGTAGAGGGAGCTTTACTCTGTATCTAACCCCGTGATGTACCTGTCCTAGGAGTGTTTGATGGGGGGACAGTGTAGAGGGAGATTTACTCTGTATCTAACCCCGTGCTGAACCTGTCCTGGGAGTGTTTGATGAGGACAGTGTAGAGGGAGCTTTACTCAGTATTTAACCCTGTGCTGTACCTGTCCTGGGAGTGTTTGATGGGGGACAGTGTAGAGGGAGCTTTAGTCTGTATTTAACCTCGTGCTGTACCTGTCCTGGGAGTGTTTGATGAGGACAGTGTAGAAGGAGCTTCACTCTGTGTCTAACCCCGTGCTGTACCTGTCCTGGGAGTGTTTGACGAGGACAGTGCAGAAGGAGCTTTACTCAGTATTTAACCCTGTGCTGTACCTGTCCTGGGAGTGTTTGATGGGGGACAGTGTAGAGGGAGCTTTAGTCTGTATTTAACCTCGTGCTGTACCTGTCCTGGGAGTGTTTGATGAGGACAGTGTAGAAGGAGCTTCACTCTGTGTCTAACCCCATGCTGTACCTGTCCTGGGAGTGTTTGATGAGGACAGTGTAGAAGGAGCTTCACTCTGTATCTAACCCCGTGCTGTACCTGTCCTGGGAGTGTTTGTTGGGGGACAGTGTAGAGGGAGCTTTAGTCTGTATCTAACCCCATGCTGTAACTGTCCTGGGAGTGTTTGATGGGGGACTGTGTAGAGGGAGCTTTACTCTGTATCTAACCCCGTGCTGTCCCTGTCCTGGGAGTGTTTGATGGGGAAAGTGTATAAGGAGCTTTACTCTGTATCTAACCCCGTGCCGTACCTGTCCTGGGAGTGATTGATGGGGACAGTGTAGAGGGAGCTTTACTCTATATTTAACCCTGTGCTGTACCTGTCCTGGGAGTGTTTGATGAGGACAGTGTAGAGGGAGCTTTACTCTGTATCTAACCCCGTACCGTACCTGTTCTGGGAGTGTTTGATGGGGGGACAAAGTGGAGGGAGCTTTACTCTGTATCTAACCTCGTGCTGTACCTGTCCTCGGCGTGTTTGAAGGGGACAGTGTAGAGGGAGCTTTACTCTGTATCTAACCCCATGCTGTACCTGCCCTGGGAGTGTTTGATGGGTGGACAGTGTAGAGGGAGCTTTACTCTGTATCTAACCCCGTGTTGTACCTGTCCTGGGAGTGTTTGATGGGGGATAATGTAGAGGGAGGTTTATCTGTATCTAACCCCGTGTTGTACCTGTCCTGGGAGTGTTTGATGGGGGACAGTGTAGAGGGACCTTTATCTGTATCTAACCCCATGCTGTACCTGTCCTGGGAGTGTGTGATGGGGGACAGTGTAGAGGGAGCTTTACTCTGTATCTAACCCCGTGCTGTCCCTGTCCTGGGAATGTTTGATGGGGACAGCGTAGAGGGAGCTTTACTCTGTATCTAACCCTGTGCGGTCCCTGTCCTGGGAGTGTTTGATGAGGACAGTGTAGAGGGAGCTTTACTCTGTATTTAACCCAGTGCTGTACCTGTCCTGGGAGTGTTTGATTAGGACAGTGTTGAGGGAGCTTTACTCTGTATTTAACCCTGTGCTGTACCTGTCCTGGGAGTGTTTGATGAGGACAGTGTAGAGGGAGCTTTACTCACTATTTAACCCTGTGCTGTACCTGTCCTGGGAGTGTTTGATGAGGTCAGTGTAGAGGGAGCTTTACTCACTATTTAACCCTGTGCGGTCCCTGTCCTGGGAGTGTTTGATGAGGACAGTGTAGAGGGAGCTTTACTCTGTATCTAACCCCGTGCTGTACCTTCCTGGGAGTGTTTGATGGGGGACAGTGTAGAGGGAGCTTTACTCTGTATCTAACCCTGTGCTGTACCTGTCCTGGGAGTGTTTGATGGGGGACAGTGTAGAGGGAGCTTTACTCTGTATCTAACCCCGTGCTGTACCTGTCCTGGGAGTGTTTGATGGGGGGACAGTGTCAAGGGAGCTTTACTCCCTATTTCTCTTGCTGTGGGCAGTTTGTTGGATGAAGCTGTGAGCGGGTAGATGAAGATTATTTTTTTGGAAGCATTGTGATCGCGGTTGTGTTGTCTGAAATTTTGATGAACGCAAGTTCTTTCATACAGGAAATTGAATAGTAATTGAAAAGAACATTCTGCAGGTATCTGGGACAGAATGGAGTCTTTGGGAAGCGATGTTACAGGGCTGGCACAGAGCTAATAGACTGAATGGCTGACATTCTGCACTTTATGATTCTATGATTTGACTGTAACTTAACCCTGTAATAAGAATGAATTTCGTTAAATTGCAACATTGCTCCATAAGAAATATATCCGAGGATGAACTCACCATCAGTGCTTCAGAGGACAGAGTAACTGGGACAGCACTGGGACAGTCCCATCAGCCCTCCTGTGCCGATCATGTTACCCTCACCAAACATTCTTCCCTTACTCGGAACATATCCTTCTGTACAAAACTCTGGTGCGGCTGCACTTGGAGTATTGCGTACAGTTCTGGTCACCGCATTGTAAGAAGGATGTGGAGGCAATGGAAAGGGTGCAGAGGAGGTTTACCAGGATGTTGCCTGATATGGTGGGAAGGTCTTATGAGGAAAGGCTGAGGGACTTGAGGTTATTTTCATTGGAGAGAAGAAGGTTACGAGGTGACCTAATTGAGGCACACAAGATGATCAGAGGGTTAGATAGGGTGGACAGTGAGAGCCTTTTTCCTCGGATGGTGATGGCTAACACGAGGGGACATAGCTTTAAATTAAGGGGTGGTAATTATAGGACGGATGTCAGAGGTAGGTTCTTTACTCAAAGGGTAGTAAGGGCGTGGAATGCCCTGCCTGCAGCAGTTGTGGACTCGCCAACTTTAAGGGTGTTCAAATGGTCAGTGGATAGGCATATGGATAACATTGGAATAGTTTAGGTTAGAGGGTCATTAGATTGGTTCCACTGGTCGACGCAACATCGAGGGCCGAAGGGCCTGTACTGCGCTGTAATGTTCTATGTTCTGTTCCTTCCTTATTCCTATGTACCCATCCATATGCCTCTTAAATGTTGTTAGTGTGCCTGCTTCCATCACCTCCTCTGGGCAGTGTGTTCCAGAGACTTTACACTCTAAGAAGTCTCACAACACCAGGTTAAAGTCCAACAGGTTTATTTGGTGTTAAACACCACCAACTTTCATGGTTTGCCCCTTCGTCAGATGAGTGGGAGTTCTCGTGGCATTTACTACCAAATAAACCTGTTGGACTTTAACCTGGTGTTGTGAGACTTCTTACTGTGTTTACCCCAATCCAACGCTGGCATCTCCATATCATGAAAAACCTCTCCCTTAAACTTTGCCTCCTCTCGCCTTGAACGTGTGCTCCCCTTGTAATTGACACTCCCACCCTGGGAAAACGCCTCTGACTATCCATCCTGTCTGTGCCTCTCATAACTTGTAGACTTCTATCAGGGTCTCACTTCAGACTCCATCTTTCCAATCCTAGTTTATTCAACCTCTCCTCGTAGCCAACACCCTTGAGACCAGGCACCATCCCGGTGAACCTTCCTTGCACTCTCATAGTAATCATAGAATCCCTACAGTGCATGAAGAGGCCATTCGGTCCATCGAGCCTGCACTGGCCACAATCCCACCCAAGCCCTACCCCCATATCCCTACATATTTACCCACTAATCCCTCTAACCTACACATCACAGGACACTAAGGGGCATTTTTTATCTTTTAGCATGGCCAATCAACCCAATCTACACATCTTTGGACTCTCTGAAGCTTCTGTGTCCTCCTGGTAGTGTGGCAACCAGAACTGCACGCGATAATCCAAATGAGCTCATCAAAGGTTTGATATAGCTGCAACATAATTTGCCAAATCTCATATTCAGTGCCTTGGCCGATGAAGACAAGCGTGTCAGATGTCTTCTTAATCTTCTGTTGTCACTTTTCAAGAACTGTAGACCCAAGGGTCAACCTTTCCAATATTTTCTTTGCTTTTTCTGGGCTTGTCTCTCCTTCTCTATAATTCTTCCACCTGTACCCAATCCCAAATCCGTCACGACAGATCAGCCATGATCTTATTGAATGGCGGGGCAGGCTCGAAGGGCCAGATGGCCTACTCCTGCTCCTATTTCTTATGTTCTTATGTTCTTATTAAGCACCAACTTTTCACTGGTAGTGTTCTAAATTCCAAATCTTTCTCTTGGTTTTACTGTTCATCCTACATCCTACAGAACCTTGAAAACAACCTTGGGGTTGTTTTCGCTGGAAAGAAGGCGGCTAAGAGGGGATCTCATTGAAACATATAAGATGATTAGAGGTTTAGACAGGGTAGATAGTGATAGCCTTTTTCCTAGGATGGAGAAAGCTAGCACGAGGGGGCACGACTTTAAATTAAGGGGGGGTAGTTATAGGACTGATGTCAGGGGTAGGTTCTTTACCCAGAGGGTGGTGAGGGACTGGAATGCCCTGCCAGCTGCAGTTGTAAATGCACCTAGTTTGGGGGCGTTTAAGAGATCTGTGGATAGGTTTATGGATGAAAAGGGATTGGTTTAGGTTAGTGGGTCATTGTTTTGTAACTGGTCGGCGCAACATCGTGGGCCGAAGGGCCTGTTCTGCGCTGTAATGTTCTACGTTCTATGTTGTTTACTCACATCCAGGCCTACCAGCGCCCATTTAGTGCTCAGGAGGTGCCCTTCTTGCGAAAAGCTGAGTTTTCCCACAAAAGCATAGCCTTCCATCACCCCAGCTTTACTCTTTCTCTGGAGCCGCCTGCTTCACCTGCCCAGCTTGGAACAACATTCAAACGTGTAACAACAGAAAACTTCCATTGAATCCCTGCAGTGCAGAAGGAGCCATTCAGCCCATCGAGTCTGACCCAACTCCCCACCAAGCATCTTACCAAACACAACCTACTGCCCTATTCCCATAACATTGTTCATTTAGCGGGGACACACCACTTAATCTTCATATCTTTGGAGACTAAGGGGCAATTTAGCATGGCCAATCCACCTAACCTGCACATCTTTGGACACGAAGGGGCAATTTAGCATGGCCAATCCACCTAACCTGCACATTTTTGGACACTAAGGAGCAATTTAGCATGGCCAATCCACCTAACCTGCACATCTTTGGACACTAAGGAGTAATTTAGCATGGCCAATCCACCTAACCTACACATCTTTGGACACGAAGGGGCAATTTAGCATGGCCAATCCACCTAACCTGCGCATCTTTGGACACTAAGGAGTAATTTAGCATGGCCAATCCACCTAACCTACACATCTTTGGACACTAAGGAGTAATTTAGCATGGCCAATCCACCTAACCTACACATCTTTGGACACTAAGGGCAATTTAGCATGGCCAATCCACCTAACCTGCACATCTTTGGACACGAAGAGGCAATTTAGCATGGCCAATCCACCTAACCTGCGCATCTTTGGACACGAAGGGGCAATTTAGCATGGCCAATCCACCTAACCTGCACATCTTTGGATACTAAGGGGCAATTTAGCATGGCCAATCCACTTAACCTGCACATCTTTGGATACTAAGGGGCAATTTAGCATGGCCAATCCACTTAACCTGCACATCTTTGGATACTAAGGGGCAATTTAGCATGGCCAATCCACCTAACCTGCACATCTTTGGATATTAAGGGACAATTTAGCATGGCCAATCCACCTAACCTGCGCATCTTTGGATACTAAGGGGCAATTTAACATGGCCAATCCATCTAACCTGCACATTTTTGGACACTAAGGGGCAATTTAGCACGGCCAATCCACCCAAACTGCACATTTTTGGACACTAAGGGGCAATTTAGCATGGCCAATCCACCTAACCTGCACATCTTTTGACACTAAGGGGCAATTTAGCACGGCCAATCCACCTAACCTGCACATCTTTGGACTCTAAGGGGCAATTTAGCATGGCCAATCCACCTAACCTGCACATCTTTGGACACTAAGGGGCAATTTAGCATGGCCAATCCACCTAACCTGCACATCTTTGGACACTAAGGGGCAATTTAGCATGGCCAAACCATCTAACCTGCACATCTTTGGACATTAAGGGGCAATTTAGCATGGCCAATCCACCTAACCTGCACATCTTTGGACTCTAAGGGGCAATTTAGCATGGCCAATCCACCTAACCTGCACATCTTTGGACACTAAGGGGCAATTTAGCATGGCCAAACCATCTAACCTGCACATCTTTGGACACTAAGGGGCAATTTAGCATGGCCAATCCACCTAACCTGCACATCTTTGGACATTAAGGGGCAATTTAGCATGGCCAATCCACCTAACCTGCACATCTTTGGACACTAAGGGGCAATTTAGCATGGCCAATCCACCTAACCTGCACATCTTTGGACACTAAGGGGCAATTTAGCATGGCCAATCCACCCAACCTGCACATCTTTGGACACTAAGGGGCAATTTAGCATGGCCAATCCACCTAACCTACACATCTTTGGACACTAAGGGGCAATTTAGCATGGCCAATCCACCCAACCTGCACATCTTTGGACACTAAGGGGCAATTTAGTATGGCCAATCCACCTGAGGTGTAATGGGGTAAAGTTACCTTCCGCGATGCTAGCTTTTATTGACTTCAGTCTTGTTGCTCTGGTTCGAACAGGGTTAAACTTGGTTTAGTGACAGACCTTGACTGAGATTGATTCATAAATATAATATAACTCTACCAGGACAGCGCGGAGATGCAGTACTGTTCATTAAAGCTTTGACAGGTGAGTTTTTATTGCTGCTATTTTTCTTGGCTGGCGACGTGTCAAAGGTTACCCAAAGTGCCCTGGGATGGATAGATTTCTCCTAAGAAAGTGGCCAAGCCTTTTCAATCCAATTACGAGAGTACCGGAGATCACCCAAAGGTCTTGCTTCTGTTGGCAACCCTGACAGAGTTTCAATTTCCTACGTTGCGACAGAAGTACATCAGAGAATGGGGGAATATTTAGTCACGGTTTTCCCTGGGTCATTTTGCAGCAGAGATGAGGGCAGCCTGAGGACATCAGACGTAACAGCGATGTGACAATAATAATAAAAATAAGTTGTACAGTCAGGAGTATGTGTGGTGCAAGTGCTCCTGCCATTGAGTTAGAGACTCCAGTTCAAGGCCTACTTCAGGATTTGATTTGATTTGACTTATTATCGTCACATGTATTGGCATACATTTTGTTTCTTGCACACTCTACAGACAAAGCATACCTTTCATAGAGGACAAAGAGGAAAAGGAAACAAGACAGTGCAGAACATAAGAACATAAGAAATAGGAGCAGGAGTCGGCCATCTGGCCCTTCGAGCCTGCCCCGCCATTCAATAAGATCATGGCTGATCTGAAGTGGATCAGTTCCACTTTCCCGCTTTCTCCCCATAACCCTTAATTCCCTTGTCTATCAGAACCTATCTACCCGTGACTTAAATATATTTAGCGAGGCAGCCTCCACCACTTCAACGGGCAGAGAATTCCAGAGATTCACCACCCTTTGAAGAAGTTCCTCCTCAACTCCGATCTAAACTGTCCCTCCTCTTATCTTGAGGCTGTGCCCTCTAGTCCTGCTGTCCTTTCTGAGCGGGAAGAATCTCTCTACCTCTACCCTATCCATCCACTTCATTATCTTATACGTCTCTATAAGATCCCCCCTCATCCTTCTAAACTCCGACGAATACAGACCCAGTCTATTCAGCCTCTCTTCATAGTCCAACCCCCTCATCTCCGGTATCAGCCGAGTAAACCTCCTCTGCACTCCCTCCAAGACCAAAATATCCTTGCGTAAGTGCGGCGACCAAAACTGCACACAGTACTCCAGCTGCGGCCTCACCAATGCCCTATACAGCTGCAGCAAGACCTCCCTACTTTTATATTCAATCTCCCTCGCTATGAAGGCCAGCATCCCATTCGCCTTCCTGACCACCTGCTGCACCTGCAAGCTGGGTTTTTGCGACTCATGCACAAGGACCCCGAGGTCCCTCTGTACCGTCGCCTGCTGCAGCTTTTCGCCCTTTAATGTAGGGTTATACCCATAGCTAGGGTGTAGAGAAAGATCAGCTTAAAGTAAAGTAAATCATAGAACCCTACAGTGCAAAAAGAGGCCCTTCGGCCCATCGAGTTTTCATCGAATGCAATCCCACCCAGGCCCCAACTCCCAAATCCCTACATATTATACCCACTAATCCCTCTAGCCTACACATCCCTGGACACTAAGGGGCAATTTCTTAACATGGCCAATCAACCCAACCCGCACATCTTTGGACTGGTTAGATTCATTCAAAAGTCTGACAGCAGCAGGGAAGAAACTGTTCTTGAGTTGGTTGGTACGTGACCTCAAACTTTTGTATCTTTCTCCCGACAGAAAAAGTGGAAGAAAAGAGGTGATGTTATTGCTACACAATTAATCCAAAAACACAGTTAATGTCCTGGGGAGCAGGGTTCAAATCCCACCATGGCTGATGGTGAAATCTACAGTCAATAAAAACCTGGGATTAAGGATGACTATGAAATGGTTGTCGATTGTCAGAAAAACCCATCTGGTTCACTCATGTCCTTTCGGGAAGGAAATTTACCATCCTTACCTGGTCTGGTCTACATGTTACTCCAGAGCCACATTAATGTGGTTGACTCTCAACTGCCCTCCAAGGGCAACTAGGGATGGGCTATAAATGCCAACCCAGCATGATTCATAGAACATAGAACATTCCAGCGCAGTACAGGCCCTTCGGCCCTCGATGTTGCGCCGACCAGTGGAACCAATCTAATGACCCTCTAACCTAAACTATTCCAATGTTATCCATATGCCCATCCACTGACCATTTGAACGCCCTTAAAGTTGGCGAGTCCACAACTGCTGCAGGCAGGGCATTCCACACCCTTACTACCCTCTGAGTAAAGAACCTACCTCTGACATCCGTCCTATAATTACCACCCCTCAATTTAAAGCTATGTCCCCTTGTGTTAGCCATCACCATCCGAGGAAAAAGGCTCTCAATGTCCACCCTATCTAATCATGATTAGAATTAGAGGACGTGAATAATTTGCCGGGTGTTAGCGATGGAAAGGTGGTAGGAATGGAGGGTCTTAATGACATGACTGTTACTAGAGAGGTGGTGCTCGACAGACTGGAGGGGCTGATTGTGGACAAGTCCCCAGGACCGGATGGAATGCATTCGAGGGTTCTGAAAGAAATGGCGGAGGTGATAGTGGATGCCTTGGTGGTTATTTTCCAGACGTCGCTGGATTCCGGGGAAGTGCCGGAAGATTAGAAAACGGCTAATGTTACGCCGTTGTTTAAGAAGGGTGCCAGGCAAAAGGCGGGGAATTATAGGCCGGTTAGTTTAACGTCTGTGGTAGGTAAAATGTTAGAAACCGTCATTAAGGAGGAAATAGCGAGGCAATATGAGGGGAATTGCTTGATAGGGCGGACGCAACACGGTTTCATTAAAGGGAAGTCGTGTCTGACAAATTTACTGGAGTTCTATGAGGATGTGTCTAGGGCAGTGGATAGAGGAGAGCCGGTGGATGTGGTCTTTCTGGATTTTCAGAAGGCGTTTGACAAGGTACCTCACAAGAGGTTATTGCAGAAGGTCAGGGGACATGGAGTTGGGGGTAGGGTGTTAGCGTGGATAGAGGATTGGTTGTCAAATAGGAGGCAGAGAGTGGGGGTCAATGGAAGCTATTCGGATTGGCGGTTGGTGACTAGTGGGGTGCCCCAGGGGTCGGTGCTGGGGCCTCAGCTATTTACCATTTATATAGATGATCTGGAGGAGGGAACCGAGTGCAGGGTGTCGAAATTTGCTGATGACACCAAGATTGGGGGAAAGGCAAATTGTGCGGAGGGTGTGGAGAGTCTGCAGAAGGATCTAGATAGGCTGGGCGAATGGGCCAGGAAATGGCAAATGGAATTTAATGTTGGCAAGTGTGAGGTGGTCCACTTTGGTAGGAGGAATGGTAGGAAGGACTATTACTTACGGGGCGAAAAACTGCAGCAGGCGACGGTGCAGAGGGACCTCGGGGTCCTTGTGCATGAGTCGCAAAAACCCAGCTTGCAGGTGCAGCAGGTGGTCAGGAAGGCGAATGGGATGCTGGCCTTCATAGCGAGGGGGATTGAATATAAAAGTAGGGAGGTCTTGCTGCAGCTGTATAGGGCATTGGTGAGGCCGCAGCTGGAGTCCTGTGTGCAGTTTTGGGCGCTGCACCTGCGCAAAGATATTTTGGCCCTGGAGGGAGTGCAGAGGAGGTTTACTCGGCTGATACCGGAGTTGAGGGGATTGAGCTATGAGGAGAGGCTGAATAAACTAGGCTTGTACTCGTTAGAGTTTAGAAGAATGAGGGGAGATCTCATTGAGACGTATAAGATGATGAATGGGATGGATAGGATAGAGGTGGAGAGACTCTTCCCGCTCAAAAAAGACAGTAGGACTAGGGGGCACAGCCTCAAGATAAAGGGGGGGCGGTTTAGAACGGAGTTGAGGAGGAACTTCTTCACTCAAAGGGTGGTGAATCTCTGGAATTCTCTGCCCGTTGAAGTGGTGGAGGCTGCCTCGCTAAATATTTTTAAGAAACGGGTTGATGGGTTTTTGATAAGAGAGGGGATTAAGGGTTATGGGGAGAGGGCGGGAAGGTGGAGCTGAGTCACGACAGATCAGCCATGATCTTATTGAATGGCGAGGCAGGCTCGAAGGGCCAGATGGCCTACTCCTGCTCCTAGTTCTTATGTTCTTATGATGTGGATGTGCCGGCATTGGACTGGGGTAAACACAGTAAAAAGTCTGACAACACCAGGTTTAAGTCCAACCTATTTATTTGATAGTAAACTCACAAGCTTTCGAGGTTTCCCTCTTCGTCAGGTGAATGGAGAGTTCTGGCCTCAGACAGAGCATATAAAGCACAGACAGTTTACAGATTACTGATTAGAATGCGAATCTTTACACCTAACCTGCTGTTCAAGACCTGAAGTGGCTGATAATGTGAGTGGAAGGAGCACTGATCACAGTTTAAAGAGATGCGTATTGTCTCCAGACAGTTCAGGAAGTGAGGTTTTGCAAACCCAGGCAAGTCACGGGGGTTACAGATAGTGCGACATGAACCCAAGATCCCTGTTGAGACCGTCCTCATGTGTGTGGAACTTGGCTATCAGTCTCTGTTTAGCGACTCTGCGCTGTCGTGTGTCGTGAAGGCCGCCTTGGAGAATGCTTACCCGAAGATCAGAGACCGAATGCCCGTGACCGCTGAAGTGTTTGCCAACAGGAAGGGAACAGTCTTGCCTGGTGATTGTCGAGCGATGTTCATTCATCCATTGTTGTAGCGTCTGCATGGTCTCCCCAATGTATCATGCTTTGGGACATCCTTTCCTGCAGTGTATCAGGTAGACAATGTTGGCCGAGTTGCAAGAGTATTTACCATGTACCTGGTGGATGGTATTCTCACGTGTGATGATGGTATCCATGTTAATGATCCGGCATGTCTTGCAGAGGTTGCTGTGACAGGGTTGTGTGGTATTGTGGTCACTGTTCTCCTGAAGGCTGGGTAGTTTGCTGCGAACAATGGTCTGTTTGAGGTTGTGTGGTTGTGTGAAGGCAAGAAGTGGGGGTGTGGGGATAGCCCTGGCGAGATGTTCGTCTTCATCAATGACATGTTGAAGACTCCGGAGAAGATGTCGTAGCTTCTCCGCTCCGGGGAAGTACTGGACGACGAAGGGTACTCTGTCCACTGTGTCCTGTGTTTGTCTTCTGAGGAGATCGGTGCGGTTTTTCGCTGTGATGCGTCGGAACTGTCGATCTATGAGTCGAGGCCATATCCTGTTCTTATGAGGGCATCTTTCAGGGTCTGGAGGTGTCTGTCACGATCCTCCTCATCTGAGCAGATCCTGTGTATACGGAGGGCTTGTCCATAGGGAATAGCTTCTTTAACATGTTTAGGGTGGAAACTGGAGAAGTGGAGCATTGTGAGATTGTCTGTGGGTTTGCGGTACAGTGAGGTGCTGAGGTGACCGTCCTTAATGGAGATAAGTGTGTCCAAGAATGCAACTGATTCTGGGGAATAGTCCATGGTGAGTCTGATGGTGGGATGGAACTTGTTGATATCATCATATAGTTGTTTCAGTGATTGTTCACCATGAGGCCAAAGGAAGAAAATGTCATCGATGTATCTAGTGTACAGCATCGGTTGAAGATTCTGTGCAGTGAAGAAGTCTTGTTCGAACCTGTGCATGAAGATGTTGGCATATTGAGGTGCAAATTTGGTCCCCATGGCTGTTCCGTGTGTCTGGATGAAAAACTGGTTGTTGAAGGTGAAGAGATTGTGGTCCAGGATAAAGCGGATGAGTTGTAAAATTGCATCTGGAAACTGGCAGTTGTCAGCATTGAGTACTGAGGCAGTCGCAGCAATGCCATCGTTGTGGGGGATGTTGGTGTAGAGCTCAGAGACATCCATTGTGACGAGGAGTGTCCCTGGTTCAACTGCTCCGTGTGTGCTGAGTTTCAGTAGGAAGTCCGTAGTGTCGCGACAAAAGCTGAGGGTTCTTTGTACAATGGGTTTCAGGATGCCCTCGACGTAGCCGGAGAGGTTCTCACACAGAGTTCCATTGCCCGATACGATGGGACGGCCAGGTGTGTTTGCCTTGTGTATCTTTGGGAGGCAGTAGAGATCTCCAATGCGGGGAGTACGTGGAATGAGAGCACGGAGGGTGCTCTGAAGGTCTGGATCAAAGGTCTTGATCAGAGTGTTGAGTGTGTTCTTTGGTCGGTTCTGAGCGTAACTGTCTGTAGTGTTCCTCGTTGTTTAGTTGTTGGGACACTTCTTTGCAGTAATCTGTTCTGTTCAGTATGACAATGGCCCCTCCTTTGCTGGTTTGATGACAATGTTGCTGTTGGCCTTGAGAGCGTGGATGGCGTTGCGTTGTGCTTGGGTGATGTTCGAGGCTGTCTTGTGAGTGCGGTTGATGAACCTGGTGTTGATGCGTTCGGCTTGATGGAGACAGTGTGTCACTCTATTACTCTATACCTTTAGAGTGATAGAGAGTTACAGGATGGAAACAGGCCCTTTGGCCCAATTTATCCATGTCATCCCTTTTTTCTTAACTTTCTTAACTCCCAATTGCCCACGTTGGGCCCATATCCCTCTATATCCATCTTACCTATGTAACTAAACGCTTTTTAAAAGAAACAATTGTACCCACCTCTATTACTACCTCTGGCGACTTGTTCCAGACACTCACCACCCTCTGGGTGAAAGAAATTGCCACTCTGGACACTTTTCTATCTCTCCCCTCTCACTTTAAACCTGTGCCCTCCAGTTTTAGACTCCCCTACCTTTGGGAGAAGATATTGACTATCTCACTGATCTATGATGTCAATATTTTATTGACCTTTATAAGATCACCTCTCAGCCTCCTACGCTCCAGAGAAAAAAGTCCCAGTCTATCCAGCCTCTCCTTATAACTCAAACCATCAAGTCCTGTTAGCATCCTAGTAAATCTTTCCTGCACTCTTTCTAGTTTAATGATATCCTTTCTACAATAGGGGGACCAGAACTGTATTCCTTCTGAAAGATGGCTTGATGTGAATAATTAACAATTTATTTCATTCAACCAACTGGGAAATTTAACTAAACCAGTAACATTGTAATTAAAAGATGGTTCGACTGAAATGCTGTTCAAATAAAGACAAGGACCATTCAGTACCAAAACAGTTATAATAGAATCTCAGTCGCTCTCAGAAAAATTATATACAACCAGGCCTGATGGCTTGGAAAAGATTTGAAGGTCTTTGGTAGTTGTTCACTATCTGTAAGCTCGGTCTGATTTGGTACTTTTCTCTGATTAAATGATGAGCTCGATTAAGACACACCATGTTGTCTTAATGCAGTTGTAAATGCTCCTAGTTTGGGGGCGTTTAAGAGATCCGTGGATAGGTTTATGGACAAAAAGGGATTGGTTTAGGTTAGTGGGTCATTGTTTTTGTAACTGGTCGGCGCAACATCGTGGGCCGAGGGGCCTGTTCTGCGCTGTAATGTTCTATGTTATGTTAGGTTACCATGTAAAGCTGCAGAGTTAAGAACTAACTGTTGATCTAACTACCTTTAATTGCCTACAATTGCTTCAGCTGATCTCTCTCTGGCCCTGGCCCTGGATTCTTAATTCCAGATTTTTAATGAATTCAAATTCCACCACCTGCCATAGAGTGATTCGAAACCAGGTCCCCACAACATTACCTGAGTTTCTGGATTAATAGTCTAGCAATAATATGACTAGGCCATCGTCTCCCCTACTAACCACACGACAGGCCTGCTAACCACTCGACAGGCCTGCTAACCACTCAACAGCCTGCTAACCACTCGACAGGCCTGCTAACCACTCAACAGGCCTGCTAACCACTCGACAGGCCTGCTAACCATGCAATGGGCCTGCTAACCATGCAATGGGCCTGCTAACCACCCGACAGGCCTGCTAACCACCCGACAGGCCTGCTAACCACCCGACAGGCCTGCTAACCACCCGACAGGCCTGATAACCACTCGACAGGCCTGCTAACCACCCGACAGGCCTGCTAACCACTCGACAGGCCTGCTGGTTGCTCGATGGACCTGCTAACCACTCGACAGGCCTGCTAACCACTCGACAGGTCTGCTAACCACTTGACAGGCCTGCTAACCACCCGACAGGCCTGCTAACCACTCGACAGGCCTTCTGGTTGCTCGATGGACCTGCTAACCATGCAACGGGCCTGCTAACCACTCGACAGGCCTGCTAACCACTCGACAGGCCTGCTAACCACCCGACAGGCCTGCTAACCACCCGACAGGCCTGCTGGTTGCTCGATGGACCTGCTAACCACTCGACAGGCCTGCTAACCACTCGATAGGCCTGCTAACCACTCGATAGGCCTGCTAACCACTTGACAGGCCTGCTAACCACTCGACAGGCCTGGTAACCACTCGACATGATTGCTAACCACTTGACAGGCCTGCTAACCACTCAACAGGCCTGCTAACCACCCGACAGGCCTGCTAACCACCCGACAGGCCGGCTAACCACTCGACATGATTGCTAACCACTCGACATGATTGCTAACCAGTCGACATGCCTGCTGACCACTCGATAGGCCTGCTGACCACTCGACAGGCCTGCTAACCATCCGACAGACCTGTTAACCACTCGACAGGCCTGCTAACCACTCGACACGATTGCTAACCACTCGACAGGCCTGCTAACCACTCAACAGGCCTGCTAACCACCCGACAGGCCTGCTAACCACCCGACAGGCCGGCTAACCACTCGACATGATTGCTAACCAGTCGACATGCCTGCTGACCACTCGACAGGCCTGCTAACCAGTCAACACGACCGCTGACCAGTCAACAGGCCTGCTAACTACTCAACAGGCCTGCTGGTTGCTCAATGGACCTGCTAACCACTCAACAGGCCTGCTAACCATCCGACAGACCTGTTAACCACTCGACAGACCTGCCAACCACTCGACAGGCCTGCTGGTTGCTTGATGGGCCTGCTAACCGCTGCCAAGCAGCATCCAGGAGAGGGCACAAAGGTCGGAGGTGGAGTCTTCAGTGGGGAAGCGTTCATTCTTAGAGCTGCTTTCGATTCTGGAGCCTGAATCTCTGCTCTCGTGCGTGCGTGGACGCTTTCTCCTGTACCTTCTGCCAAGGCAGTAGGATTAACATCCTGGGGAAGACTGCTGCCTTGATAGTGTGAAGACACCCTCGGAGGCCCGTGGTTTTTGCCTCCCCCTTGAGGTGATTACAAAGCGGGCCTGTCAATCTCTGCTTGGAGAGGTACTGGCAGAGAGGCTCCGGGATCGATACCCTGGTCCCAGCGTCCCTGACCATCTCCACAGACAGACCTGAGCTCCGAGTCAATAAGAACAGGGTTGGGAGTTCTATTAATCCCCTCTACACGATCTCTGCGGTCACACCTGAGGAGCAAGTCATCCTGTCCGCTGTCTTTCCTGTGAGATTTTGACAATTATTTGCTGAGCTGGATGCAGCTCACTGATTTCCAAGAGCAAATCCATTTGCCTACAACGGATTTACTTCTCGAGAGTGTATAAACAAAAACGGTTGACTTACTGGGTGGACTGGTGGGAAATCTGGGAAAACTGCGAGGACGGTCCGATCTGAGGTTCATTTCATTTCAAATTCTTCAATACAGTTACCCATCGATCTTCACCTCACTGCTCCTCATGGCTCTCCGTTGGCTCTGGTTCATCTCTGACCCCCACCTCCAGCCTCCCGCCCCCATTTAATATCCTTTCAACGTACGTACATGTCCGTATCAGCCGAGGTAGGTTGGCAGGTTGGCGTTGCTGCATCTGGCACTGCAGCAGGGACCTGAGTTCAATTCGGGCCTCGGGTGACTGTGTGGAGAAGAACAAAGAACAAAGAACAACACAGCACGGGAAACAGGCCCTTCGGCCCAACGAGCCCGCGCCGCCGTCCCATTGTCTCAGTGACCTATTCATGATTTTAGTCTATGCCTAATGTGTGAGGATCAGGGAGGTCCAATATAGGGACAATTTGTTACCCAATCAATCAGCCTAAAAGCACATTTTTGGGATGTGGGAGGAAACCGGAGCACCCGGAGGAAACCCACGCAACCACGGGGAGAACGCGCAAACTCCCACGGACACAGGCCCAAATCCATGTGTCCGCACAGCAACAGAGATAGTCTCTGAGCTGTCATGTTGCCCTCGAGATGGTCCAGTTTACGCACACCAACGACATGAAGCAGTAGGCAACTCCCGAAGCAACATCCAAGAGCAGCCCACCACAACTTGCCGCATGCATGCCCCTTGCTGGACTTAAATGCCTGTGGATAAAAAATTCATTATTAAAAAACTCTATATCCCTGAGGCTAAAACTGAACCCCAAGCCTACAATGTTTAGTAATGCCTGCTGTATCCCCCAACGCCGCCCCGTCCTTTTAGAACATAGAACACTACAGCACAAACAGGCCCTTTGGCCCACAAGTTGTGCCGATCCTATCCCTACCTACCAGGCCTATCTATAACCCTCAATCCCATTAAATCCCATGTACTCATCCAGAAGTCTTTTAAAAGACCCCAGCGAGTTCACCTCCACCACCACTGACGGCAGCCGATTCCACTCACTCACCACCCTCTGAGTGAAAAACTTACATAGAACATAGAACACTACAGCACAAACAGGCCCTTCGGCCCACGAGTTGCACCGATCACATCAACACCTACCAACCTACAGACCTATCTATAACCCCCAATCCCATTAAACCCCATATACTCATCCAGAAGTCTTTTAAAAGACCCCAGCGAGTTCGCCTCTACCACCACCACCGATTCCATTCACTCACTACCCTCTGAGTGAAAAACTTACCCCTGACATCTCCTCTGTACTTCTTCCCCAGCACCTTAAATCTGTGTCCTCTCGTAGCGACCATTTCAACCCGGGGAAATAGCCTCTGAGAGTCCACCCTATCTATTCCTCTCAACATTTTATAAACCTCTATCAGGTCGCCTCTCAACCTTCGCCTCTCCAGGGAAAAGAGTCCCAGCTCCCTCAACCTATCTTCATAAGGCATGCCTCCCAGTCCAGGCAACATCCTTGTAAATCTCCTCTGCACCCTTTCAATAGCTTCTACGTCTTTCCTATAATGAGGCGACCAGAACTGCGCACAGTACTCCAAATGAGGCCTGACGAGGGTCCTGTAAAGTTGCAGCATTACCTCCCGACTCCTAAACTCAATCCCTCGATTAATGAAGGCCAGTACACCATACGCCTTCTTGACCACCTCCTCCACCTGCGAGGCCGATTTAAGAGTCCTGTAGACCCGGACCCCGAGATCCTTAGCTTCCACATCCTTCCCAGAATCGCAATGTTCCAAACACAGTGTCTGGTGAGGCAGTAACACCAACCACAGTGCTTAGTTACATCCCCACCCGTTGCGTCTCCAGGCCTTTAGCATCACCTGGGCGATAGGATGTAGAATTTAGAGGAGGCCATTCAGCCCCCCCAGTCTGTTCCATCATTTTGTAACAAGGCTGGGGAAATAGAACGTAATTGGGTGCAATCCCACTTATGATCAAAAAACACTTTTTTTTATTCATTCATGGGACATGGGTGTCATTGGCTGGCCAGTATTTATTGCCCATCTCTAGTTATAAGAACATAAAACATAAGAACATAAGAACATAAGAAATAGGAGCAGGAGTAGGCCATCTAGCCCTTCGAGCCTGCCCCGCCATTCAATAAGATCATGGCTGATCTGTCGTGACTCAGCTCCACCTTCCCGCCCTCTCCCTATAACCCTTAATCCCTTCTCTTATCAAAAACCCATCAACCCGTTTCTTAAAAATATTTAGCGAGGCAGCCTCCACCACTTCAACGGGCAGAGAATTCCAGAGATTCACCACCCTTTGAGTGAAGAAGTTCCTCCTCAACTCCGTTCTAAACCGCCTCCCCTTTATCTTGAGGCTGTGCCCCCTAGTCCTACTGTCCTTTCTGAGTGGGAAGAGTCTCTCCACTTCTATCCTATCCATCCCATTTATCATCTTATATGTCTCAATGAGATCTCCCCTCATTCTTCTAAACTCTAACGAGTACAAGCCTAGTTTATTCAGCCTCTCCTCATAGCTCAACCCCCTCAACTCCAGCAGCAGCCAAGTAAACCTCCTCTGCACTCCCTCCAAGGCCCCCCCCTCTATCCTATCCATCCCATTCATCATCTTATACGAGTCTATAAGATCCTCCCTCATCCTTCTAAACTCGAACAACTACCCAGAGGGTACTTTACCCAGAGGGTGGTGAGGGACTGGAATGCCCTGCCTGCTGCAGTTGTAAATGCACCTAGTTTGGGGGCGTTTAAGAGATCCGTGGATAGGTTTATGGATGGAAAGGGTTTGGTTTAGGCTAGTGGGTCATTGCTTTTTAACTGGTCGGCGCAACATCGTGGGCCGAAGGGCCTGTTCTGTGCTGTAATGTTCTATGTTCTAGGTTCTAAGTACAGACCCAATCTATTCAATCTCTCCTCGTAGGCCAACCTCATCGTCTGCAAATTTTCCTATATTACACTCGTCCTGTTTGAGCATCATTTATCTAGATTGTAAACAGTCGAGATCCGAGGACTAACCCCTTCCAGCACCCCGCATTTCGCCAGCCAGAGAATTTTACCCAGTCCCTCTGCTTTCTGTCAGTCAGCCAATTCTTTATCCAACCTCGTAACCTACCTCAAATCATAAGAACATAAGAAATAGGAGCAGGAGTAGGCCATCTGGCCCTTCGAGCCTGCCCCGCCATTCAATAAGATCATGGCTGATCTGTCGTGGCTCAGTTCCACATTCCGACCCTCTCCCCATAACCCTTAATCCCTTCTCTTATCAAAAACCCATCAACCCGTTTCTTGAAAATATTTAGCGAGGCAGCCTCCACCACTTCAACGGGCAGAGAATTCCAGAGATTCACCACCCTTTGAGTGAAGAAGTTCCCCCTCAACTCCCTTCTAAACCGCCCCCCCCCCCCTTTATCTTGAGGCTGTGCCCCCTAGTCCTACTGTCTTTTTTGAGCGGGAAGAGTCTCTCCACCTCTATCCTATCCATCCCATTCATTATCTTATATGTCTCAATGAGATCTCCCCTCATTCTTCTAAACTCTAACGAGTACAAGCCTAGTTCATTCAGCCTCTCCTCATAGCTCAACCCCCTCAACTCCGGCATCAGCCTAGTAAACCTCCTCTGCACTCCCTCCGAGGCCAAAATATCTTTGCGCAGGTGCGGCGCCCAAAACTGCACACAGTACTCCAGCTGCGGCCTCACCTTCCTTTGGGCGGCACCTTGTCAAACGCAGTGTGACTTGGACAGTAGCTATCAGAAGCTGCACAGTGAGGGTGGATTGGAACGTGTCAGCGATGACGCCCTGTTTAGCGTTTGTTTGAGACACGTAGTGTTTCAGAATACACAATGTTCTAATCTGAACAGACCCCAAAGTGTTCTCTGAATGATAGCTTGCTTTATCAAAGTACAAAGAACACAACAGGAACAGGCCCTTTGGCCCTCTAAGCCTGCACCGATCATGATATCCCGCTAAACTAAAGTCCTACGCACTTACGGAGACCGTATCCTTCCAATCCCAGCTTAGCGGTTAAAAGAAAGGACAAGTTGGGCCAAAGGGCCTATTTCCATGCGGTAAGTCTTTATGACTCTTCAAGTGTCGCTAACGTACCTGCTCCCACCCCCCCCTCCCCGGGCAGCGCAGACACTCACCACCCTCTGTGTAAAAAACTTGCCTCGCACATCATCTCCTCTAAACTTTTCCCCATGCACCTTAAACCTACATCATCGAGTACTTGACCTTTCTACCCTCTGCTCGAGGAATCGAACCCCGATCTCCCACCTCACAGGTGGGGAGAATAAGGTTCATTTATCGGTGTCACAAGTAACACTGCAATGAAGTTACTGTGAAATTCCCCGACTCACCCACACTCCAGCGCCTGTTCGGGTCAAGGCACCCTTACCAGCACGTGTTTCGGACTGTGGGAGGAAACCGGAGCGCTCGGACAGAACCCACGCAGACACGAGGAGAATGTGCAGATGCCTTCACAGACAGTGACCCGAGCCGGGAGTCGAATCCGGGTCCCTGGCGCTGTGAAGCAGCGGTGTTAACCATTGTACTACCATGCCAATCCATTTCCAAGTTTATTTTGAATGCTGGCATTCAGCCTGCCTCTACCATTCTTTCCTTCTACATTCTGTTCTAAAAGAACAAAAAGAACAAAAGAATCATAGAAACATAGAACCCTACAGTGCAGAAAGAGGCCCTTCGGCCCATCGAATCTGCACCGAACACAATCCCACCCAGGCCCTACCCCCATATCCCTACATATTATACCCACTAATCCCTCTAACCTACACATCCCTGGATACTAAGGGACAATTTCTTAGCACGGCCAATCAACCTAACCCGCACATCTTTGGACTGTGGGAGGAAACTGGAGCACCCGGAGGAAACCCACGCAGACATGAGGAGAATGTGCAAACTCCACACAGACAGTGACCCGAGCCGGGAATCGAACCCAGGTCTCTGGAGCTGTGAAGCTGCAGTGCTAACCCACTGTGCTGCTGTGCCACCCCCAACTATGCTACTGTCCCGCCAATTTGATTTATTGTTGTCATATTGTATTGGGAAACAGTGAAAAGTGTTGTTTCTTGCGCACTATACAGACAAAGGGTGGCACGGTGGCACAATGGTGAGCACCGCTGTCTCACAACATTATGGAACTGGGTTCAATTCTGGCCTCAGATCATTGTCTGTGTGGAGTTTGCATGTTCTCCCCATGTCTGCGTGGGTTTCCTCCGGGCGCTCCGGTTTCCTCCCACACCCCAAAAATGTGCTCTCAGGCTAATCGGTTTTTACCAAATTGACACTATTTCTTCCCTGAATCTGACTGAGTAGGGTTCCATTCGTAGCCATGCAGGGTAGAATAGGTGCAGGGTGATGTGGCGGCGCGGGCTCGTTGGGCCGAAGGGCCTGTTTCCTGTGCTGGGTTGTTCTTTGTTCTTTGTTCTTTGTTCTTTAAATTGTCCCTTAGTGTCCAAAGATGTGCAGGTTAGGTGGATTGGCCATGCTAAATTGCCTCTTAGTGTCCAAAGATGTGCAGGTTAGGTCGATTGGCCATGCTAAATTGATCCGAGACTCTGGAGGATTAGCAGTATAAATGTAGGAATAGGCCTAAATGGGATTGTGGTCGGTGCAGGCTCGATAGGCTGAATGGCCTCCTTCTGCACTGTAAGGATTCTATGAAAACATACCGTTCATAGAGTACATAGGAGAGAATGAAAGGAGAGGGTGCAGAATGTAGTGTTACAGCCATAGCTAGGGTGTAGAGAAAGATCAACTTAATGCAAGGCAAATCCATTCTGATGGCAACAGGGAAGAAGCTGTTCTTGAGCCGGCTGGTACCTGACATCAGACTTTAGTAACTTTTTCCTGACGGGAAAAGGTGGAAGAGAGAATATCCAGGGTGCGTGGAGTCCTTGATTATGCCGGCTGCTTTTCCAAGGCAGCAGGAAGTGTAGACGGAGTCAATGGATGGGAGGCTGGTTTGCAATGGATTGGGCTACATTCACAACCTCTTGGAGCTCCTTGTGGTTTTGGGCAGAGCAGGAGCCCAGACCCAGATATGATCAGAAAGAATGCTTTCTATGGCGCATCTGTAAAAGTTGGTGAGAATATAGAACATAGAACATAAAACATTACAGCACAGAACAGGCCCTTCGGCCCACGATGTTGCGCCGACCAGTTACAAAAACAATGACCCACTAACCTATACCAATCCCTTTTCATCCATAAACCTACCCACGGATCTCTTAAACGCCCCCAAACTAGGCGCATTTACAACTGCAGCAGGCAGGGCATTCCAATCCCTCACCACCCTCTGGGTAAAGAACCTACCCCTGACATCCATCTTGTAGCTACCCCCCCTTAATTTAAATATAGCAGACCTGGCAAATTTATTTACTGTCATGAGGAAGTAGAGGCAGACACTGGTGTTTGCTTAAAACTACATAACAAGGTGAATCCCTGAGTATACACATTTCCCCAGAGACCTGCCTGCCTGATATACATTCTGTAGCACATGACTACTGAAGTCACAGCTACACCATGGTCACCTTCACCCATCTCCGGTATCAGCCTAGTAAACCTCCTCTGCACTCCCTCCAAGGCCAAAATATCCTTGCGCGAGTGCGGCGACCAAAACTGCACACAGTACTCCAGCTGCGGCCTCACCAATGCCCTATACAGCTGCAGCAAGACCTCCCTACTTTTATATTCAATCCCCTTCGCTATGAAGGCCAGCATCCCATTCGCCTTCTTGATCACCTTGATCTAACCATCATCCCTTGACATTCAATGGAATTCCCATCATTGATTCCCTCGCTATCAACATCCTAGGGGTTACAACTGACCAGAAACTGAACTGGACTCGCTGTGTAAACACTGTGGCTATCAGAGCACCTCCTGTCTCCCCAAAGCCTCTCCACCATCTTCAAGGCACAAGCCAGGAGTGTGATGGAATACTTGTCTGGATGGGTCCATCTCCAACAACACTTGAGCACAACAACATCCAGGACAAAGCAGTCCCGTTTGATTGCTACACCCTCCACGAACAGTCAATCCCTCCCGCACAATGATCTATAGCAGCAGTGTTTACCATCTTCACGATGCACTGCAGGAACTCACCAAGACTCCTTTCACAGCGCCTTCCAAACCCACGAACCTTTACCACCTAGAAGGACGAGGGCAGCAGACACATAGGAACATCACCACCTGCAAGCTCCCCTCCAAACCACTCACCGTCCTGATTTGGAAATATACTGGCCGTTCCTTCACTGCCGCTGGCTCAGAACCCTGGAACCCCCCCTCCCTAACAGCATGGTGTGTGTACCTACAGCATAGGAATGCAGCTTCTCAAGGTGCAATTAGGGATGGACAATATATCCTGGCCTCACCAGCGATGTCCATATCCCACAAATGTGGGTTTTTTTTTATTTAACACACGGTGCTGTTCAAATGCAGTTATTTAACAGGCTTGCTGGAAAATCTCAGCAGGTCTGGCATTACCTGTAAGTCATGATGTGGAGATACCGGCGTTGGACTGGGGTAAACACAGTAAGAAGTCTCACAACACCAGGTTAAAGTCCAACAGGTTTATTTGGTAGCAAACACTATGAGCTTTCAGAGTGCTGTTCCTTCATCAGGTGAGTGGGAGTTCTGTTCACAAACAGGGCATGTACAGACACAAACTCAATTTACAAGATAATGATTGGAATGTGAGTCTTTACAGGTAATCAAGTCTTAAAGGTGCAGACAATGTGAGTGGAGAGAGGGTTAAGCACAGGTTAAAGAGATGTGTATTGCCTCCAGACAGTACAGTGAGTGAGGTTTTGCAAACCCAGGCAAGTCACGGGGGTTACAGATAGTGCGACATGAACCCAAGATCCCTGTTGAGGCCGTCCTCATGTGTGTGGAACTTGGCTATCAGTCTCTGTTCAGCGACTCTGCGCTGTCGTGTGTCGTGAAGGTCGCCTTGGAGAATGCTTACCCGAAGGTCAGAGGCTGAATGCCCGTGACCGCTGAAGTGTTCGCCAACAGGAAGGGAACAGTCTTGCCTGGTGACTGTCGAGCGATGTTCATTCATCCGTTGTTGTAGCTTCTGCATGGTCTCCCCAATGTACCATACCTCAGGACATCCTTTCCTGCAGCGTATCAGGTAGACAATGTTGGCCGAGTTGCAAGAGTATTTACCGTGTCCCTGATGGATGGTGTTCTCACGTGTGATGATGGCATCCGTGTCAATGATCCGATAAACCTGGTGTTGTGAGACTTCTTACTGTGCCTACGCCAGCCCAACATCCACATCTCCACATCATAGTATCCGTAGAACATAGAACATAGAACATTACAGCACAGAACAGGCCCTTCGGCCCACGATGTTGCGCCGACCAGTTACAAAAACAATGACCCACTAGCCCATACCAATCCCTTTTCGTCCATAAACCTATCCACAGATCTCTTAAACGCCCCCAAACTAGGCGCATTTACAACTGCAGCAGGCAGGGCATTCCAGTCCCTCACCACCCTCTGGGTAAAGAACCTACCCCTGACATCCGTCCTGTAGCTACCCCCCCTTAATTTAAAGCCATACCCCCTCGTGCTAGCTTTCTCCATCCGAGGAAAAAGGCTATCACTGTCCACCCTATCTAAACCTCTAATCATCTTATATGTTTCAATAAGATCCCTTCTTAGTCGCCTTCTTTCCAGCGAAAACAACCCCAAATCCCTCAGTCTCTCCTCATAGGACCTCCCGTCCATACCAGGCAACATCCTAGTAAACCTCTTCTGCACCCTCTCCAAAGCCTCCACATCCTTCCTGTAATGTGGGGACCAGAACTGCACACAGTACTCCAAGTGTGGCCGCATCAGAGTTGTGTACAGTTGCATCATGACGCTGCGACTCTTAAATTCAATCCCCCCACCAATAAACGCCAAGTCACCGTACGCCTTCTTAACAACCTTATCTACTTGATTCCCAACTTTCATGGCTCTATGTACACATACACCTAGATCCCTCTGTTCATCCACACTATTCTGTAAGGAGAGAAAAGAGCTGATGTTTCGAGTCTAGGCAACCCTTTGGCAAAGCTAAAAGACCGAGAAAGTGGGGGATGTTTTTACTGCAGGGTGAGGGAATAAAAGATGAGTCATAGCCGCAGAAACCAGGTTAAAGGCTGCTAATGGCAGCTTGTAGAGAGAATAGAAGGTGTTAATGGCAACTTTCTCAACCTTTTAGCTTTGACAAAGGGTCATCTGGACTGGAATCGTCAGCTCTTTTCTCTCCTTCCAGATGTTGCCAGACCCGCCGACATTTTCCAGCCTTTTCTCCTTTGGTTTCAGATTCCAGCATCCGCAGTAATTTGCTTTTATCCGGTTATTTAACAATCTGGGTTCACAGGATGTTAAAGACAGTTGAACAATCTTTCAAGAATGTTAATGATAAAAAAAGATCATTTGATTCCAGGTTTTATACCTCCAGAGACAGAGAAACCCACGCGGAAATGAATGTAAGCTCAGATATCCCCCGTCCACACTGCCCACGGGACATCAAGGCTTTAGCAAGGATACAAAATAAACTCACTGCCCGAGCAAGGGAATTTAAAGCTTAAAATCAAAAGAGAAAGTGCTGGAAAATCTCAGCGGGTCTGGCAGCATCTGTAAGGAGAGCAGAGAGCTGACGTTTCGACTCCAGGTGACCCTTAGTCAAAGCTAAAAGGTTGAGAAAGTGGCCATTCACATTCTCTCTACAAGCTGCCATTAGCAGCCTTTCCCCTGGTTTCTGTGACTATGTCTCATCTTTCATTCCCCCCCCCCACCCCCCCCCACAGTATAAATATCTCCCACTTTCTCAGCCTTTTAGCTTTGACAAAAGGGTCACCTGGACTGGAAACGTCAGCTCTTTTCTCTCCTTCCAGATGCTGCCAGACCCGCTGAGATTTTCCAGCACTTTCTCTTTGGGTTTCAGATTCCAGCATCTGCAGTAATTTGCTTTTATACAAAGTTAAAGTTTATTTATTTATTAGTCGCAAGTGAGGCTTACGTTAATAGGGCAATGAAGTTACTGTGCAATTCCCCTAGTCGCCACTTGTTCAGGTCAACGCACCCTAACTAGAACATCTTTCAGACTGAACTGACAAACAAGCACCAAGATCTGGCTTGGCTGGTGGTGAGAAGGGCACTCCCCGTCAGATCCTTTATGCACGCTCGAGGTCTCAGCAACACCGCACGCTGCCCTCGAAGCGGCTGTGGGGCTGATGAGACGGTCGCACACCACCTTCTGGAATGTGCCTTTGCAAAGAAGGTCTGGAGTGAGACGCAGTGGTATTTGTCGAGGTTCGTCCCGAGCAGCTCGGTGACGCAGGACTCTGTGCTCTACGGGCTGTTTCCGGGAACGCACACCGAGACAAATATCAACTGCTGCTGGAAGGTCATCAACTCGGTGAAGGACGCACTTTGGTCCGCCCGAAACTTGCTGATCTTCCAGCTGAAAGAACTGTCCTCGACCGAGTGTTGCAGACTGGCACATTCCAAGGTCCAGGACTACGTGCTGAGGGACGGGCTGAAGCTTGGGGCAGCCGCCGCAAAGGTACAATGGGGAAAGGCCACACTGTAAGGCCTTTAAGTAACTGTGTGCCAATCTGACCACTAACGGCACACAGAAATCTATTGAGGCATGTATATATTTTTAAGAACTGAAATGTAATTCTTGTAATTAGTAATTGTAATATTGAAACATGGATATAGTGTTTTTAAGTATTGAAATGTAGACACTGTAATTTGGACAGATCTGTAAAAATGTTTTGGTTTGCTATTCGAAGCCCTGTACATTTGAAATGGATTAGTTGAGTTCTTTTTTTATGAATAAAGTATATTTTTGGGAAAAAAAAATCTTTCAAACTGTGCTTCTCGGTCTTTTAGCTAAGATCAAGTGTAGTATTGACATGCTGCACTTGGTTGTAGTCATTAGGTTACATTTCATTTGAAGCAATTTTTTAAAGCGGCATCTCGGCCTTTTGGCTAAGATGCAAATAAGATCAAGCCCTGGAGGAGGAGCTACACCTACTCCAATCAGCTTGGATCATGCAGATCAAACCCAAGACAGGAGGTGAGAGCCCTGTCTTGTCAGCTTGGATTGGGAATGTCCCAACTTGTTGGGACTCTGAATTGGGTTTAATTTGACTTGATTGGATTGGAATAAAGTTTTTAAAAAAAAATTTTTTTTTAAATCTTTCAGACTGTGGGACGAAACCTGAACACCTGGAGGAAACCCATGCAGACACGGGGAGAACATGCGGACTCCACACAGACAGGGACCCAACCCGGGAATTGAACCTGGGTCTCTGGGGCTCTGAGGCAGCAGTGCTAACCACTGTGCCACAATGCTGCCCAGAGGTGAAGCAGGTAAGTGAAAAAATAATTGCGCCTATCACAACCTCAGTGCTAAGTGCTAGGCAGCTAGTAAAAGACATCACTGTTGACACACAGGGCACCAATTTCTGCACAGCAAGATCCCACAGAGAGGAATGCAATGCTGATCTGTTTTAGTGCCACTGGTCGGGGAATGACTGTTGGCCAGGACTCGTGAGTGAACAGCCCTGAACAGCACGGTGGCACAGTGGTTAGCACTGCCGCCTCACAGCGTCAGGGACCCGGGTTCGATCCCCGGCTTGGGTGGAGTCTGCACATTCTCCCCGTGTCTGCTTGGGTTTCCTCTGGGTGCTCCAATTTCCTTCCAGTCGGAAAGACGTGCTGGTTAGGGTGCATTGGCCGTGCTAAATTCTCCCTCAGTGTACCCGAACAGGCTCCGGAGTTCACCTTCTTCTCCACCTGCAGAGCTCTCTGCATTGCCTCCAGACCATTGCCCCACTTATCTTGTTCTGGCTTCTTGACATCACCCAGGATGACTCTGCCTCCACGTTTATTCTGGGATCCCATCAGTTTCTCAGCGTGTTCCCATTCCTCATGTGATGCTCCTTGAAGAACTCAGCAAAGTGACTCAGGGCAACATCATCATGGTCTAAGTAAGAGAACATGGAGAGGTAAATATAGGGGGGATAGAACTCCAGGTTGATCTGCTGGTTAACAGCGTCCTCACAGTCCTCGTGGTAGTTCTGATACACTTGGGAAGCCGTCTCACTCAGGATGAGACTCACACAACAAGCTGGACGATGGCAACTAGGGGATTTTCAAGCTGTGATTCCAAATAAACTGGTGCGGTGAGATTTCTGACTGCGCTCACCGCAACCCACACCATGACCCCCAAATACAAGGTCCCTCTTCCTGAAATGCCCTGCAGAGAAGGCGGACAGACCCCCACAATGGGATCTCCCCAGTCCTGCCTACTACCTGGATCGGCTGAGGGTCAAAGGGCATTTAGCTGGGCCCATCAAAGTGCCCGCAAGGAGAAACGTTGACCTCAGTTTTAACACATCACCTCTGGCAATGCAGCACTCCTGCAGTAGTGCGCCCCAATCCCTGGGGTGGGCCTTCAACCCAGAGATCCAACTTTGACAAGAGAGTTAGCAACTGAACCACAGTTGCTGTGCTCATAAAAACATCAAACCCCTACAGCGCAGAAGGAGGCCATTCAGCCCATCGAGTCTGCAGCGAACAGAATCCCAGACAGTCTGTCTCCCTGCAACCCCACCCACTTACCCTGCTAATTCTCCTGACTATGGGATAAGTTAGCATGGTCAATCCACCTAAACTACACATCCTTGGACACTAAGGGGCAAGTTAGCATGGCCAATCCACCTAACCTACACATCTTTGGACACAAAGGGGCAATTTAGCATGGCCAATCCACCTAACCTACACATCTTTGGACACTAAGGGGCAATTTAGCATGGCCAATCCACCTAAACAACACATCTTTGGACACAAAGGGGCAATTTAGCATGGCCAATCCACCTAAACAACACATCTTTGGACACTAAGGGGCAATTTAGCATGGCCAATCCACCTAACCTACACATCTTTGGACACAAAGGGGCAATTTAGCATGGCCAACCCACCTAACCTACACATCTTTGGACACTAAGGGGCAATTTAGCATGGCCAATCCACCTAAACAACACATCTTTGGACACAAAGGGGCAATTTAGCATGGCCAATCCACCTAAACAACACATCTTTGGACACTAAGGGGCAATTTAGCATGGCCAATCCATCTAATCTACACATCTTTGGACACAAAGGGGCAATTTAGCATGGCCAATCCACCTAAACAACAAATCTTTGGACACTAAGGGGCAATTTAGCATGGCCAATCCACCTAAACAACACATCTTTGGACACAAAGGGGCAATTTAGCATGGCCAATCCACCTAACCTGCACATCTTTGGACACTAAGGGGCAATTTAGCATGGCCAATCCACCTAACCTACATATCTTTGGACACTAAGGGGCAATTTAGCATGGCCAATCTACCTAAACAACACATCTTTGGACACTAAGGAGCAATTTAGCAAGGCCAACCCACCTAACCTACACATCTTTGGACACTAAGGGGCAATTTAGCATGGCCAACCCACCTAACCTGCACATCTTTGGACACTAAGTGGCAATTTAGCATGGCCAATCCACCTAAACAACACATCTTTGGACACTAAGGGGCAATTTAGCATGGCCAATCCACCTAACCTGCACATCTTTGGACACTAAGGGGCAATTTAGCATGGCCAATCCACCTAACCTGCACATCTTGGGACACTAAGGGGCAATTTAGCATGGCCAATCCACCTAACCTGCACATCTTTGGAAACTAAGGGACAATTTAGCATGGCCAATCCACCTAACCTACACATCTTTGGACACTAAGGGGCAATTTAGCATGGCCAATCCACCTAACCTGCACATCTTTGGAAACTAAGGGACAATTTAGCATGGCCAATCCACCTAACCTGCACATCTTTGGACACTAAGGGACAATTTAGCATGGCCAATCCACCTAACCTACACATCTTTGGACACTAAGGGGCAATTTAGCATGGCCAATCCACCTAACCTGCACATTTTTGGACACTAAGGGACAATTTAGCATGGCCAATCCACCTAACCTGCACATCTTTGGACACTAAGGGGTAATTTAGCATGGCCAATCCACCTAACCTGCACATCTTTGGACACTAAGGGGCAATTTAGCATGGCCAATCCACCTAACCTGCACATCTTTGGACACTAAGGGGCAATTTAGCATGACCAATCCACCTAACCTGCTCATCTTTGGACACTAAGGGGCAATTTAGCATGGCCAATCCACCTAACCTGCACATCTTGGGACACTAAGGGGCAATTTAGCATGGCCAATCCACCTAACCTGCACATCTTTGGAAACTAAGGGACAATTTAGCATGGCCAATCCACCTAACCTACACATCTTTGGACACTAAGGGGCAATTTAGCATGGCCAATCCACCTAACCTGCACATCTTTGGAAACTAAGGGACAATTTAGCATGGCCAATCCACCTAACCTGCACATCTTTGGACACTAAGGGACAATTTAGCATGGCCAATCCACCTAACCTACACATCTTTGGACACTAAGGGGCAATTTAGCATGGCCAATCCACCTAACCTGCACATTTTTGGACACTAAGGGACAATTTAGCATGGCCAATCCACCTAACCTGCACATCTTTGGACACTAAGGGGTAATTTAGCATGGCCAATCCACCTAACCTGCACATCTTTGGACACTAAGGGGCAATTTAGCATGGCCAATCCACCTAACCTGCACATCTTTGGACACTAAGGGGCAATTTAGCATGACCAATCCACCTAACCTGCTCATCTTTGGACACTAAGGGGCAATTTAACATGGCCAATCCACCTAACCTGCACATCTTTGGACACTAAGGGGCAATTTAGCATGGCCAATCCACCTAACCTGCACACCTTTGGACACTAAGGGGCAATTTAGCATGGCCAATCCACCTAACCGGCACATCTTTGGACACTAAGGGGCAATTTAGCATGGCCAATCCACCTAACCTGCCCATCTTTGGACACTAAGGGGCAATTTAGCATGGCCAATCCACCTAACCTGCACATCTTTGGACACTAAGGGGCAATTTAGCAAGGCCAATCCACCTAACCTGCACACCTTTGGACACTAAGGGGCAATTTAGCATGGCCAATACACCTAACCTGCACATCTTTGGACACTAAGGGGCAATTTAGCATGGCCAATCCACCTAACCTGCACATCTTTGGACACTAAGGGGCAATTTAGCATGGCCAATCCACCTAACCTGCACATCTTTGGACACTAAGGGGCAATTTAGCATGGCCAATCCACCTAACCTGCACACCTTTGGACACTAAGGGGCAATTTAGCATGGCCAATCCACCTAACCGGCACATCTTTGGACACTAAGGGGCAATTTAGCATGGCCAATCCACCTAACCTGCATATCTTTGGACACTAAGGGGCAATTTAGCATGGCCAATCCACCTAACCTACACATCGCCTTCTGCGCCCTTTGGGCACCGCAGGGACTGTGATGTATTATAGACCCTGAGAATCACATTGTGAATTGATGTTTTAAGTTTCTTTGTACCTTATGTTCTATGGGCTGTTGCCCCTCCTTTTGGGGAGCTACCCCTTTTACTTTATCCCTGAGTTAATTTGAGTTGGTTTATTTGGTTTATCTTAAAAGAGGCCTAATTTACACATCTTTAAACACCAGGGGACGAGTTAGCACGGCCAATCCACCTAACCAACACATCCTTTGGACTGTGGGAGGAAACTGGAGCACCTGGAGGAAACCCACGCAGACATGGGGAGAAGGTGCAGGCTCCATGCCGACAGTGACCCAAGGCTGGAATCGAACCCGGGTCCCTGGTGCTGTGAGGCAGCAGTGCCAACCACTGTGCCACTGTGCCCGTGTCAGTGGGCAACTTGTGTGGCTTCCCATAGTTACAGTGCCTGACTCTGTTTTCAGAGCACAGTGCACTCAAAGAACAAAGAACAACACAGCCCGGGAAACAGGCCCTTCGGCCCAACGAGCCCGTGCCGCCCATTTTAACATTATGAGCGCCCTCCTCTACCCATGACCTTTGTCTACGCCTATTGGGGAAGATTGAGGGGAGACTAATTTCGGGACAATTTGTTACACCAATCAGCCTAAGAGCACTTTTTTTGGGGTGTGGGAGGAAAGCGGAGCACCCGGAGAAAACCCACGCAAGCACGGGGAGAATGCGCGAAACTCCCGCAGACACCGGCCCGAATCCATGTGTCTGCACAGCAAGCTCTCCCCTTGGAACCCTCTGTGGCTGCAAGTCTGTCTCTGGAGTGTGAGGCAGGCAGTTGCGTGACAAGGGAAGGAACATTTCTCTGAACCTCATTCACACAGAGCAGGAGATTCTATTAATAGATTAGTCTCGGTGTTCTGATTTTCTAATACTCCAGCTGACAGCTCAGATTTAAATTTGCAAAATGACTGGAAGGGGCCAGAGACTTTAGTGGGTCTGATCCCACCAGACAGGATTTGGAATGGTGCGGATAAGAATACCAGGACTGCGGCCATTGGACTAGGATGAGATTGGCACTGACACCACCTTCTCCCAGCGCCAAAGGGGCAGGCAGAGGCTGACTTGGTTTCTGTTGTCCATTGGTTGCAATGCTGTCTCAGTGAGTGCTGCCTTCAGCATAGAACCCTACAGTGCAGAAACAGGCCCTTCGGCCCATCGAGTCTGCACCGAACACAATCCCACCCAGACCCTATCCCCATATCCCTCCACATTTACCTGCTAACCCCTCTAACCTACACATCCCAGGACACTAAGGGGCAATTTTAGCATAGCCAATGAACCTAACCCGCACATCTTTGGACTGTGGGAGGAAACCGGAGCACCCGGAGAAAACCCACGCAGACACGAGGAGAATGTGCAAACTCCACACAGGCAGTGACCCGAGCCGGGAATCGAACTCAGGACCCTGGAGCTGTGAAGCAGCAGTGCTAACCACTGTGCTACCGTGCCGCGCCTTCCTCACCAGTCAAGGGAGAAACAGGAGTCATAGCGAGGGGGATTGAATATAAAAGTAGGGAGGTCTTGCTGCAGCTGTACAGGGCATTGGTGAGGCCGCAGCTGGAGTACTGTGTGCAGTTTTGGGCGCCGTACTTACGCAAGGATATTTTGGCCTTGGAGGGAGTGCAGAGGAGGCTTAAACATAGAACATTACAGCGCAGAACAGGCCCTTCAGCCCACGATGTTGCGCCGACCAGTTACAAAACAATGACCCACTAGCCTAAACCAATCCCTTTTCGTCCATAAACCTATCCACAGATCTCTTAAATGCCCCCAAACTAGGCGCATTTACAACTGCAGCAGGCAGGGCATTCCAATCCCTCACCACCCTCTGGGTAAAGAACCTACCCCTGACATCAGTCCTATAACTACCCCCCCTTAATTTAAAGCCATGCCCCCTCGTGCTTTATGAGGCTGATGCCGGAGGTGAGGGGGTTGAACTATGAGGAGAGGCTGAATAAACTAGGCTTGTACTCGTTAGAGTTTAGAAGAATGAGGGGAGATCTCATTGAGACGTATAAGATGATGAATGGGGTGGATAGGATAGAGGTGGAGAGATTCTTCCCGCTCAGTAAGGATAATAGGACTAGAGGGCACAGCCTCAAGATAAAGGGGGGCGGTTTAGAACGGAGTTGAGGAGGAACTTCTTCACTCAAAGGGTGGTGAATCTCTGGAATTCTCTGCCCGTTGAAGTGGTGGAGGCTGCCTCGCTAAATATTTTTAAGAAACGGGTTGATGGGTTTTTGATAAGAGAAGGGATTAAGGGTTATGGGGAGAGGGCGGGAAGGTGGAACTGAGCCACGACAGATCAGCCATGATCTTATTGAATGGCGGGGCAGGCTCGAAGGGCTAGATGGCCTACTCCTGCTCCTATTTCTTATGTTCTTATGTTCTTATTACACAGTAGCCACTCATCTCCGAGTCGGAATATGCAATTTTTGTGCCGTGCCTCAGGATATTTTTCTTAATTCCGTTATGGGATGTGGGTATCGTTGGCTAAGCCCAGTATTTATTGCCCTGATGATGGGTCATCTGGACTCGAAACGCTGCCTCTCCAGTTGGACTGGGGTTAAAAAGCTTCCAGACTGACTGGGGCGACACGGTAGCACAGTGGGTTAACACTCTTGCCTCACAGCTCCAGGGACCTGGGTTCGATTCCCGGCTCGGGTCACTGTCTATGTGGAGTTTGCACATTCTCCTCGTGTCTGCATGGGTTTCGTCCCAAAGACGTGCAGCCTAGGGTGCATTGGCCGTGCTAACTTCTCCCTCAGTGCACCTGAACAGGCACCGGAGTGTGGCGATGAGGGGATTTTCACAATAACTCTATTAAGTATGGCACTAATAAACAGATCAAAGAAAAGTACAGCAAAGAAACAGGCCCTTCGGCCCTCTAAGTTCTTGCTGATCATGATATCCTAACTAGACTAAAAAAGATCTTTTGCCCTAACTCGATCCATATCTCTTGATTCCCTCCTTATTCACATCGCCATCCAGGTTCCTGTTAAATGTTACTAATCTGCCTGCTTCCTACACCTCCACAAGGAGCGCGTTCCAGGCACCCACTCCTCTCTGTGTAAAAAATCTGCCTCGTACACCTCCTTTAAACCTTGCCCCTCGCACCTTACACCTGTGCCCCCCTAGTAATTGACTCTTCCACCCTGGGGAAAAAGCTTCTGACTATTCACTCTGTCCGTGCCCCTCATAATCTCGTAGACTTCTATCAGGTCTCCCCTCAACCTCCATCACTCCAGTGAGAACAAACCAAGTTCCTCCAACCTCTCCCCATAGCTAATGCCCTCCATACCAGGCAACATCCTGGTAAATCTTTTCTGTGCCCTCTTCAAAGCCTCCACATCCTTATGGTAGTGTGGTGACCAGAACTGAACACACTATTCCAAATGCGGCCTCACTAAGGTTCTATAAAGCTGCAACATGACTTGCCAATTTTTAAACTCAGTGCCCCGGTCGATGAAGGCAAGCATTGCCGTAAGCCTTCTTGACTACCTTCTCCACCTGCATTGCCACTTTCAGTGACCTGTGTACCTGTACACCCAGATCCCTCTGCCTATAAAAGCTCTTCAGAGTTTTGCCATTTGCTGTATATTTCCTATCTGTATTATACCTTCCAAAATGCATTACCTCACATTTGTCCGGATTAAACTCCATCTGCCGTCTCTCCGCCCAAGTCTCCAACTGATCTATATCCTGCTGTATCCTCTGATGGTCCTTATCGCTATCCACAAATCCACCAACCTTTGTGTCATCCGCAAACTTACTAATCAAACCAGTTACATTTTCCTCCAAATCATTTATATTTATTACAAACAGCAAAGGTCCCAGCACTGACCCCTGAGGAACGTCACTTGTCACAGCCCTCCATTCAGAAACCCACCCTTTCACTGCTTACCCTCTATCTTCTATGACCAAGCCAGTTCTGTATCCATCTTGCCAGCTCTCTCCGAACTTGTGCATCCTTCCACAATCTCTGTGTGCTTCCAGTCCTGACCTCTGGCAAGGGATCAGGAGTAGACCATTCAGTCCTTCAAGCCTGTTCTACCATTCAATATGATCATGAGCTGTTTGAGAGGAATAGATAGGGTGGACTCTCAGAGGCTATTTCCCCGGGTTGAAATGGACGCTACGAGAAGACACAGATTTAAGGTGCGGGGAGGGAAGTACAGAGGTGATGTTAGGGGTAAGTTTTTCACTCAGAGGGTGGTGAGTGAATGGAATCGGCTGCCGTCGTCGGTGGTGGAGGCGAACTCGCTGGGGTCTTTTAAAAGACTTCTGGATGAGTATATGGGGTTTAATGGGATTGGGGGTTATAGATAGGTCTATAGATTGGTGGGGTTGATGCGATCGGCACAACTCGAGGGCCGAAGGGCCTGTTTGTGCTGTAATGTTCTATGTTCTATATTCTATGTTTGCATCTTGGCCTCACCTCCACTTTCCTGGACATTTACCAACTAAGCATGTCCTCCTTCAATTTATTCAGTGTCCCGGAATCCACCCTGCTCTGGGGTGATGGATTCCACAGGTTCATCACCCTTTGAGAGAAATGATTTCTCCTCCTCCCTGTTTTATTGTGCTACCCTCTTACCCTACAATGACCTCATGTTCTCCAAGAGGGAACTTGCTCTCTCTCTCTGTCCTGTCAAGCCCCCGTACCATCTTGTACACTCAATTAGAGCTCTTCCCATTCTTCTAAACTCTGGAGAGCATGGGCGGGATTTTACAGAGAGCTTGGGCGAGACTGGAAATCCCTGCCCAAGGCCAATGGAGATTTCCGTTGTTGGACCCTTGCCCGCTTCGATTCCGTGGCAGGCGAGGTGGTTGGGGGTTCCGGCCTATGGGTCCAAACTTACTCTTACCTGCTATCTGATCCAATACAGCCCATGATGGGATGCAATATCTCATCTTGCGAGCTTGGATCTTGTTTGTCTGTCTTGTGGTGGGGAGGGAGGGTGGGGGGGGGGTCCATGATTTGGATTCAATTGGATTTTAAGTCTGATTTTTGGAGCAATGGGTTTGGTTTTGCCCGATGTCTTCTGAACATTGATTCTATAACTTTAGGGATGGGGGTGAAAAAAAACTGCTCAATCTCGCTTCATGAGACATACCCCTCAGCTGGAATTTCATTGTCCCATCCTTCACGGGAATGGGAGCAGCCAAGGGTTAGACAATGGAAAGGCCCATTGGTCCAAGGCAGGATTTTATGGTTTTGGGATGAGAGGGGCCATAAAATTCCACCCCTCATCTCTAGAATAAATCTAGTGAACCCCTGTTGTATCACCTCCAGTAGAACATAGAACACTACAGCACAAACAGGCCCTTCAGCCCACAAGTTGCGCCGATCACATCTATACCTACCAGGCCATCGAACTATCTGTAACTTCCAATGCCATTAGATCCCATAAACTCATCCAGAAGTCTTTTAAAAGACCCCAGTGAATTCGCCTCCACCACCACTGACGGCAGCCGATTCCACTCACTCACCACCCTCTGAGTGAAAGACTTACCCCTAACATCTCCTCTGTACCTGCTCCCCAGCACCTTAAACCTGTGTCCTCTCGTAGCGACCATTTCAACCCGGGGAAATAGCCTCCGAGAATCCACACTATCTATTCCTCTCAACATTTTATAAACTTCTATCAGGTCGCCTCTCAACCTTCGTCTCTCCAGGGAGAAGAGTCCCAGCTCCCTCAACCTATCTTCATAAGGCATGCCTCCCAATCCAAGCAACATCCTTGTAAATCTCCTCTGCACCCTTTCAATAGCTTCTACATCCTTCCTGTAGTGAGGCGACCAGAACTGCGCACAGTACTCCAAGTGGGTCTGACAAGGGTCCTATAAAGTTAATGTTATTAGAAAACCCACCAATGCCTCAACTTTCAGAGGAAGCTAAAGAAATTCACCATATCCACTCTGACTCTCGCCAACTTTTACAGATGCCCCATAGATGTATCACAGCTTGGTATGGGCTCCTCCTCTGACCAAGACAACAAGTGACTACAAAGGGTTGTGAACATGTGCCCAATCCGTCACGCAAACCAGCCTCCCATCCATTGACTCTGTCTTCACTTCCCGCTGCCTCGGCAAAGCAGCCAGCGTAATCGAGGACCCCCACACACCCCGGACATTCCCTCTTCCACCTTCTTCTGTCGGTAAAAAGATACAAGAGTCTGAGGTCCCGTACCAACCGGCTGAAGAACAGCTTCTTCCCTGTTGCTGTCAGACTTTTGAATGGACCTACCTCACATTAAGCTGATCTTTCTCTACACCCTCGCTGTGACTGTAACACTACATTCTGCACTCTCTCCGTTCCTTCTCTGTGAATGGTATGCTTTGTCTATATATCATGCAAGAAACAATACTTTTCACTGTATCCCAATACATATGACAATAGTAAATCAAATCAAAATCAAATCCTTCCTCAAGTAAGGAGACCAAAACTGTGCACAATATTCCAGGTGCCATCTCACTAATGCCTTGTATAGTTAACAACAACATCCTTAATTTTAAACTCTATTCCTCTCGCAATAATTGTCAAAATTTCATTCATCCTTCACAAGCTCAGGGCACCAAAAAGCAACCAACGTGGTATAAGATCATAAGAAATAGGAGCAGGAGTAGGCCACCTAGTCCCTCGAGCCTGCCCCGCCATTCAATAAGATCATGGCTGATCTGAAGTGGATCAGTTCCACTTTCCCGCTTTCTCCCCATAACCCTTAATTCCCTTGCCTACCAAAAACCTATCTACCCCTGTCTACCACTTCCAAGGGCAGAGAATTCCAGAGATTCACCACCCTTTGAGTGAAGAAGTTCCTCCTCAACTCCGTTCTAAACTGCCCCCCCTTATCTTGAGGCCGTGCCCTCTAGTCCTGCTGTCCTTTCTAAGCGGGAAGAATCTCTCTACCTCTACCCTATCCATCCCTTTCATTATCTTATATGTCTCTATGAGATCCCCCCTCATTCTTCTAAACTCCAACGAGTACAGACCCAGTCTATTCAGCCTCTTTTCAAAGTCCAACCCCCTCATCTCCGGTATTAGCCTAGTAAACCTCCTCTGCACTCCCTCCAAGGCCAAAATATCCTTGCGCAGGTGCGGCGACCAAAACAGCACACAGTACTCCAGCTGCGGCCTCACCAGTGCCCTATACAGCTGCAGCAAGACCTCCCTACTTTTATATTCAATCCCCCTCGCTATAAAGGCCAGCATCCCATTTGCCTTCCTGACCACTATGTTTGAACTGCAGGCAGTGCAGCACTCCCCCAGTACTGCGTCCCAGGAATGGCCTAGATATTCTCCCCTCAGACCTCAAGAGTGGAATTTAAGTGCACAGTCGATGGACTCATGGGATTAAAAGTGCTACAGGCTGACCAAACAGCTGACAATATACCACAGATAATCTGCTCTTTTTCAGGAGGGAATCAATGGCCTCATGGTATTATCACGAGACTATTAATCTGGAGACTCTGCTAGCGTTCTGGGGACCCGGGTTCGAATCCCATCAAGGGAGACGGGGGAATTTAAATGCAAGAAAGAAACCTCCCTCGTCTGGGTGGCACAGTGGGTAGCACAGCTGCCTCATAGCACCAGGGACCCGGGTTCGATTCTGGCCTTGTACTGACTGTGTGGAGTTTGCCTGTTGAACATAGAAAACTACAGCACAAACAGGCCCTTCGGCCCACAAGTTGTGCCGATCCTATCCCTACCTATCAGGCCTATCTATAACCCTCAATCTCATCAAATCCCATGTACTCATCCAGAAGTCTCTTAAAAGACCCCAGGGAGTTCGCCTCCACCACCACCGATGGCAGCCGATTCCAATCACTCACCACCCTCTGAGTGAAAAACTTACCCCTAACATCTCCTCTGTACCTGCTCCCCAGCACCTTAAACCTGTGTCCTCTCGTAGCGACCATTTCAACCCGGGGGAATAGCCTCCGAGAATCCACCCTATCTATTCCTCTCAACATTTTATAAACTTCTATCAGGTCACCTCTCAACCTTCGTCTCTCCAGGGAAAAGAGTCCCAGCTCCCTCAACCTATCTTCATAAGGCATGCCTCCCAGTCCAGGCAACATCCTTGTAAATCTCCTCTGCACCCTTTCAATAGCTTCTACGTCTTTCCTATAGTGAGGCGACCGGAACTGCGCACAGTACTCCAAGTAGGGTCTGACAAGGGTCTTATAAAGTTGCAGCATTACCTCCCAACTCCTAAACTCAATCCCTCGATTAATGAAGGCCAGTACACCATACGCCTTCTTGACCACCTCCTCCACCTGCGAGGCCGATTTAAGAGTCCTGTGGACCCGGACCCCGAGATCCTTCTGATCCTCAACACTGTGAAGAGTAGTTCTCCCCGTGTGAGCGTGGGTTTCCTCTGGGGTTCCAGTTTCCTTCCTTATACGGGTAGATAGGTTTCTGATAGACAGGGGAATTAAGGGTTATGGGGAGAAAGCGGGAAAGTGGAACTGATCCACTTCAGATCAGCCATGATCTTATTGAATAGCGGGGTAGGCTCGAAGGGCTAGATGGCCAACTCCTGCTCCTATTACAACATAACATAAGAACATAAGAAATAGGAGCAGGAGTAGGCCATCTAGCCCTTCAAGCCTATTTCTTATGTTCTTCCATAGTCCAAAGATCTGGAGGTTAGATTAATTGGCTGTGCTAAATTCTCCCTCAGTGTACCTGAACAGGAATGTGGAGACGAGGGGATTTTCACAATAATTTCATTGCAGTGTTAGTGTGGCACTAATAAATAAAATGTAGATGTGTGGGCTGATTGGCCGTGCTAAATTGCACCTTTGAATTAGGGGGATGAGCAGGGTAAATATCGGGAAGTCCGTTACGGGGATAGGGTCAGGGTGGGACTATTGTTGGTGCAGGCTCGATGGGCTGAATGGACTCCTTCTGCCCTGTAGGAATCCTACGATTTTATGAATTAAGAATCTGTTGATGACCAAGAGACCATTTGTCAGAGGAAACCCATCTGGTTCACTGGTGTCCTTTTAGGGGAAGAAATCTTACTTAGTTGAGCAGATTCCAGATGCTCAACTGCCCTGGGGCAATTAGATCTGGGCCATAGACCCTGTTGTTTTGGTGAGAAAAATACGGCAGTAAAATATTGAGCAGCGTGTAAACAGGAGATTTGAATATTTATTGCACCCCAAGAAAGCAGAATTTCTGAAGTTGTAAAAAGCAATGAATTTTTACACAGTTCTCCGGAATAATATGCATCGGAACTGTCAGTGGAAAGGGCCATATAAAATTCAGTAATGAACATTGGGTGAGAATTATTTCAACGGCAAAGGAGGAACAGGCTGAAAATAACAACCATGAAATGTTTAGATTTAACACTCGGCTCGAGTGGGAGACCACATGGGGCAAATTTTTAAAAACTTCACAAGAGCAAACTTTGACTGGATGGGAATTGAACTGATAGGGAAACAGTGGGGAAAGATTCGCACTGGCTTTCGCTCCAGTTCAAAGCCTGTGGCTCAGCGACCGCGCTCGGCAAACGAGGTTTAAAAAAAGATTGCATTAAACTGTCATGTAACATGGCAAAGAGTTTTTGAGAGGTTAGGGAAAGAGGCAATGCAGTTCCGATGCATATTATTCCGGAGAACTGTGTAAAGATTCATTGCTTTTTACAACTCCAGACATTCTTGTTTCCTTGGGCGCAGTAAATATTCAAATCTCCTGTTTACGCACTCCTCAATACTTTACTGCCTTATTTTTCTCGCCAAAGCATGCATCCATGGCCCAGTCCTATTTGCCCGAGGGCAGTTGAGAGTCTACTGTAGGTCTAGAATCAGCTCACCCAGGTGAGGAGGGCAGATGTCTTTCCCTGAAAGAGCATGAGTGAACCAGATGGGCTTTCTCTGACAATCGACAATGCTGGCAAGCGGTTTCCAGTGTCGGCAGATATTAAGATATTAAGGGCTCGATTCTCTCCCCCCCCCCCAGATATTCTAAGCGCTGAATTAACAGGAAAGATTCAGGATTGTTTTTCTGCAGTGGGAGTTTGGACTCGGATCACCCACACTCTGTGCAATGCAGGGGTCACAATTGTGAATATCATTAAAAGCTCGGATTGGGGGCAGGGTCTATTCATACCAGAGTTTTTTGATTTGATTTATTAGAATCATAGAACACGACAGTGCAGAAAGAGGCCCTTCAGCCCATCGAGTCTGTACCGAACACAATCCTACCCCCCCCTTATCCCTACATATTATGCCCATTAAGTCCTCTAACCTACACACCCCTGGACATTAAGGGACAATTTCCCAGGGTCACTGTCTGTGTGGAGTTTGCACATTCTCCTCGTGTCTGCGTGGGTTTCCTCCGGGTGCTCTGGTTTCCTCCCACAGTCCAAAGATGTGCGGGTTAGGTTGATTGGCCATGCTAAGAAATTGCCCCTTAGGGTCCAAGGATGTGTAGGTTAGAGGGATTAGTGGGTATAATATGTAGGGATTTGGGGGTAGGATCTGGGTGGGATTGTGTTCGGTGCAAACTCGATGGGTCGAAGGGCCTCTTTCTGCACTGTAGGGTTCTATGAAATATTGACTATCTATCTAGTCTATGCCCCTCATTACTTTATAGACCTCTATTAAGTCATCCCTCAGCCTCCTATGGTCCAGAGAGAAAAGTCCCAGTCTATTCAGCCTCTCCTTATAACTCAATCCATCAAGTCCCGGTAGCATCCTAGTAAACCTCTTCTGCACTCTTTCTAGTTTAATAATATCCTTTCTATAATAGGGTGACCAGAACTGTACACAGTATTCCAAGTGTGGCCTTACCAATGTCTTGTACAACTTCAACAAGACATCCCAACTCCTGTATTCAATGTTCTGACCGATGAAACCAAGCATGCCGAATGCCTTCTTCACCACTCTGTCCACCTGTGACTCCACTTTCAAGGAGCTATGAACATGTACCCCTAGATCTCTTTGTTCTGTAACTCTCCCCAACACCTATCATTAACTGAATAAGTCCTACCCTGGTTCAATCTACCAAAATGCATCACCTCGCATTTATCTAAATTAAACTCCATCTGCCATTTGTCAGCCCACTGGCCCAACTGATCAAGATCCCATTGCAATCGGAGATAACTTTCTTCACTGTCCACTATGCCACCAATCTTGGTGTCTTCTGTAAACTTACTAACCATGCCTCCTATACTCTCATCCAAATCATTAATATAAATGACAAATAACAGTGGACCCAGCACTGATCCCTGAGGCATACCGCTGGTCACAGGCCTCCAGTTTGAAAAACAACCCTCTACAACTACCCTCTGGCTTCTGTCAAGAAGCCAATTTTGTATCCATTAAGATACCTCACCCTGGATCCCATGAGATTTAACTATGCAACAACCTACCATGCGGCACCTTGTCAAAGGTCTTGCTAAAGTCCATGTAGACAACATCATCTGCACTGCCCTCATCTACCTTCTTGGTTACCCCTTCAAAAAACTCAATTAAATTTGTGAGACACTCACAAAGCCATGCTGACTGTCCCTAATCAGTCCTTGTGTCTCTAAATGCCTGGAGATCCTGTCTCTCAAAATACCTTCCAACAACTTACCCACCACAGATGTGAGGCTCACTGGCCTGTAGTTCCCAGGCTTTTCCCTGCAGCCCTTTTTAAACAAAGACACAACATTTGCCACTCTCCAATCTTCAGGCACCTCACCCGTGACTGTCGATGATTCAAATATCTCGGCTAGGGGATCCGCAATTTCCTCTCTAGCCTCCCACAGAGTCCTGGGATATATTTCATCAGGTCCCAGGGATTTATCTACCTTGATGCACTTTAAAACTTCCAGCACCTCCTTCTCTGTAATAAATGTTATTGGGAAAATATATTGACCGTGGAGGGAGTGTGAGAATTATAGAATCTTACAGTTCAGAAGAAGCCCATTTAGCCTATCAAGTCTGTGCTTTGACAAAGCATCCCACCCAGGCCCTACCCGGTAACCCCATGTATTTACCCCCAGCTAATCCTTCTACGCATATTGGGAGACAAAGGGACAATTTAACATGGCCAATCCAACTAAGCCGCACATTTTTGAATTGTGGGAGGAAATCAGAGCATCCGGAGGAAACCCACGCAGACATGGGGAGAATGTGCAAACTCTGCCCAGACAGTCACCCAATGCCAAAATCCACCCCGGGTTCCTGGCACTGTGAGGCAACAATGCTAACCTCTGTGCTACAGTGCTGCCAATTTAGCAGATTGTCCTATTCTTTCATGGCATCTGGGCATAGCTGGCAAGGCCAGCTATCCATCTCTAATTGCCTTTGAACTTCATCAAAGTGCAGAAAGAGGCCCTTCGGCCCATCAAGTCTGCACCGAACACAATCCCACCCAGGCCCTACCCCCATATCCCTACATATTATACCCACTAATATTATAATATTATAATAATACCCACTAATCTTATACACACTAAAACTGTGTGCAGTTTTGGGCGCCGCACCTGCGCAAGGATATTTTGGCCCTGGAGGGAGTGCAGAGGAGGTTTACTAGGCTGATACCGGAGTTGAGGGGATTGAGCTATGAGGAGAGGCTGAATAAACTAGGCTTGTACTCGTTAGAGTTTAGAAAAATGAGGGGAGATCTCATTGAGACGTATAAGATGATGAATGGGATGGATAGGATAGAGGTGGAGAGACTCTTCCCGCTCAAAAAAGACAGTAGGACTAGGGGGCACAGCCTCAAGATAAAGGGGAGGCGGTTTAGAACGGAGTTGAGGAGGAACTTCTTCACTCAAAGGGTGGTGAATCTCTGGAATTCTCTGCCCGTTGAAGTGGTGGAGGCTGCCTCGCTAAATATTTTTAAGAAGCGGGTTGATGGGTTTTTGATAAGAGAGGGGATTAAGGGTTATGGGGAGAGGGCGGGAAAGTGGAACTGATCCACTGCAGATCAGCCATGACCTTATTGAATGGCGGGGCAGGCTCGAAGGGCCAGATGGCCTACTCCTGCTCCTATTTCTTATGTTCTTATGTTCTTATGTTCTGATGTCCTGAACAAAGCCCAGTCCATCAGGCAAACCAGCCTCCCATCCATTGACTCTGTCTACACTTCCCGCTGCCTCGGCAAAGCAGCCGGCATCATTAAGGGATTGTGTTCAGTGCAGACTCGATGGGCCGAAGGGCCTCTTTCTGCACTGTAGAGTTCTATGATTCTATGCACACTGGACATTCTCTCTTCCAACTTCTTCTGTTGGGAAAAAAGATACAAAAGTCTGAGGTCACGTACCGACCGACTCAAGAACAACTTCTTCCCTGCTGCTGTCAGACTTTTGGATGGATCTACCCCGCCTTAAGTTGATCTTTCTCTACACCTGAGCTATGACTGATGTGGAGACGTCAGCGTTGGATTGTGGTGGGCACAGTGAGCAGTCTCACGGCACCAGGTCACAGTCCAACAGGTTTATTTGGTAGCACAAGCTTTCTGAGCATTGCCCCTTCATCAGGTGAGCAGCTATGACTGTAGTGCTACATTCTGCACCCTCTCCTTTCCTTCTCTATGCCTTGTCTGTGTAGCACGCAAGAAACAATCGTTTTAATTGTAAACTAATACATGTGACAGCAATGAATGAAATCAGCTCAAATTAAATAAACTAAAATGGACCAAATAGCCTTCCTCATCTGTGACTATCTCGTGATCCCGTAATTTAAAAGATTAATGTTGACAATCGAATTTGAGATTCAGCCAGCTATATGTCAAGGTATAACTAACTGTAAGTACAACTTGATGGCCATATTTGAGTTGTATGATAAAATCCCTTGTAGGATTTCAAGTGGAACTAATGAAACCATTGATCTGTTGAAGGATAATTGGTATTTTGTTCCTGCCAACTTGAAACAGATATCAGGGATTTACTTTATTTTGCCAGGTGCTAGAAATCCGCAGGAAATGCTGGAGACAAGAGCGCGCCAGCCAGCAGCTATGGAGATGAAAGGTAGTGTCGTCACAAAAATAAATATTGTTGATCAGCAGTTCAGGAAAAGGCGCAGAGTCAAGACTGAGGAACAGAACAACTGTGAAGGATCGAGTGTTGTTATGTGGTAGCTTGGAGAATCATAGACATCTACGGGGTGGCACAGTTGTCAGCATTGCTGCCTCACAGCGCCAAGGACCGGGGTTCGATTCCCGGCTTGTCTGTACGGCGTCTGCACATTCTCCCCGTGTCTGCATGGGTCTCCCCTGGGTGCTCGGGTTTCCTCCTGCAGCCCGAAAGACGTGCTGGTTAAGGTGCGTTGGCTGTGCTAAATTCTCCCTCAGTGTAACCCGAACAGGCACCGGAGTGTGGCGACCAGGGGGTTTTCACAGTAACTTCACTGCAGTGTTAATGTCAGCCGACTTGTGGCACGCATTAGTTTAAAAATCGTACAGTGTGGGAGAGGCCCTTTGGCCCATCGAGTCTGTACTTCTTGAGGTAAGACTAACTAACGGTAGGACTCTGAATAGTGTGGATGAACAGAGGGATCTAGGTGTATGTGTACATAGATCCCTGAAAATTGGGAATCAAGTAGATAAGGTAGTTAGGAAGGCATACTTAGGGGTAGGGGGATTGAATTTAGGAGCCGCAGCGTCATGTTGCAACTGTACACAACTCTGATGCGGCCGCACTTGGAGTACTGTGTGCAGTTCTGGTCCCCACATTACAGGAAGGATGTGGAGGCTTTGGAGAGGGTGCAGAGGAGGTTTACCAGGATGTTGCCTGGTATGGAGGGGAGGTCCTATGAGGAGAGACTGAGGGATTTGGGGTTGTTTTCGCTGGAAAGAAGGTGGCTAAGAGGGGACCTTATTGAAACATATAAGATGATTAGAGGTTTAGATAGGGTGGACAGTGATAGCCTTTTTCCTTGGATGGAGAAATCTAGCATGAGGGGGCATAGCTTTAAATTAAGGGGTGGTAGTTATACGACTGATGTCAGGGGTAGGTTCTTTACCCAGAGGGTGGTGAGGGATTGGAATGCCCTGCCAGCTGCAGTTGTAAATGCGCCTAGTTTGGGGGTGTTTAAGAGATCTGTGGATAAGTTTATGGATGGAAAGGGTTTGGTTTAGGTTAGAAGGTCATTGTTTTTTAACTGGTCGGCGCTACATCGTGGGCCGAAGGGTCTGTTCTGTGCTGTAATGTTCTATGTTCTATGTTCTATAACATGGTAAATTGGATCAGCAAATTTGCTGATGATACAAAGATTGGAGGTGTAGTGGACAGTGAGGAAGGTTTCCAAAGCTTGCAGAGGGATTTGGACCAACTAGAAAAATGGGCTGAAAAATAGCAAATGAAATTTAACGCAGACAAGTGTGAGGTATTGCACTTTGGAAGGAAAAACCAAAGTAGAATGTACAGGGTAAATGGTAGGACTCTGAAGAGTGCGGTTGAACAGAGGGATCTGGGAATACAGTTACAGAATTCCCTAAAAGTGACGCCACAGATGGATAGGGTTGTAAAGAGTGCTTTTGGTACATTGGCCTTTATAAATCAGAGTATAAAAGTTGGAGTGTTATGGTGAGGTTGTATAAGGCATTGGTGAGGCCGAATTTAGAGTATTGTGTACAGTTTTGGTCACCTAGTTACAGGAAGGGTGTAAATAAGGTTGAAAGAGTGCAGAGAAGGATGTTGCCGAGACTTGAGAAGCTGAGTTACAGAGAGAGATTGAATAGGTTAGGACTTTATTCCCTGGAGAATGAGGGGAGATTTGATAGAGGTGTATAAGGTGAGATGGGTAAAGATAGAGTGAATGCAAGCAGGATTTTTCCACTGAGGCTAGGGGAGAACAGAGGGATATTAGGGAGGATTCTTCACGCAGAGAGTGGTGGGAGTGTGGAATGAGCTGCCGGATAAATGCGGGTCACTTTTAACATTTAAGAAAAACTTGGACGGGTTGATGGATGAGAGGGGTGTGGAGGGATATGGCCCAGGGGCAGGTCAGTGGAACTAGGCAGAAAAATGGTCCAGTACAGACAAGAAGGGCCAAAAGGCCTGTTTCTGAGCTGTAATTTTCTATGGTATCCTAGCTGCCCGAGGGCAGTTGAGAGTCAACCACATTGCTGTGGCTCTGGAGTCACAAGTAGGCCAGACCAGTTAAGAATGGCAGATTTCCTTCCCTAATGGATTTTAGTGAACTAGGATTTTTCCAACAATCATCAGTAGATTCGCAGTTACAGGTTTTTTTGAGTGAAATCAAATTTCACCATCTGCCATGGTGGGATTCGAACCCGGGTCCCACAGAGCAATAGCTGAGTTTCTGGATTAATAGTTTGGTGATACCACGAGGCCATTGCCTCCCCATTGAGGCTATAACATAATAAGATATCGGAGCATAATTAGGCCATTCGGCCCATCGAGCCTGCTCTGCCATTCTCAACCCCATTCTCACGCCTTTTCCCCTTAACCTTTGATCCCCTTACCAATCAAGAACCCATCGACTTCTCAAAATAAACTCATTGACCCGGCCTCCACTGCCTTCTGTGGCAATGAATTCCATAGATTCACCACCCTCTGGCTAAAAGAAATTCCTTCCCATCTCGGTTCCAAACCCTTTGCTCTGAGACTGTGCCATCGGATCCCTATCTCTCCGACGAACGGAAACACCTTCCCCTCATCCACTCTATCCAGGCCTTTCAGCATTCTGTAAGTTTCAGTAAGGTCCCCTCTCATCCTCCCAAACTCCATCGAGCCCAGACCCAGACACTCCTCATATGTCAAGCTTTCCATCCCTGAGATCATTCTCGTCAACCTCTTCTGGACCCTCTCTTATCAGTCAAGTATTAAATATTTAGTGTCTCACTCGCTTCCTCTGCTTCTCTATGATCTTACGTTTAAATAAACTCAAATTTTAGCCTGAACAGAACAGTTAAACCCTGTGATATTTGTTGCCACAGTAAAAAGTCTGACAACACCAGGTTTTAGTCGAACCTATTTATTTGATAATATTTTGATAATTTATTTGATAATATATTATCAAATAAATCGGTTGGACTAAAACCTGGTGTTGTCAGACTTTTTACTGTGTTTACGCCAGTCCAACGCTGGCATACCCACATCATATTTGTTGCCCCTCAGCTTGAGCAGTGGTCATCTCACATTGATTCCAGTGTCAAGCATCACAGCAAAGGGATAATCGCTGGGTCTCACTGCATGCAATTTTATTTCTGTAATGAACACTCATACATTCATAAGAACTGTCTCTTTTGGTTTTGTGAAGGAGAGGTTGAGTCTCACGAACTTGACCGAGTTTTTCGAGGATGTGGTGAAGATTGATGAGGGGAGGGCGGTGGATGTTGTCTATATGGACTTCAGTAAGGCCTTTGACAAGGTCCCTCATGGCAGACTGGCGCAGAAGGTGAAGTCGCTTGGGATCAGAGGTGAGCTGGCGAGGTGGATACAGAACTGGCTCGGTCATAGACAGAGGGTAGCAGTGGAAGGGTGCGTTTCTGAATGGAGGGCTGTGACAAGTGGCATTGCTCAGGGATCAGTGCTGGGACCTTTACTGTTTGTAATATATATAAATGATTTGGAGGAAAATGAAACTGGATTGATTAGTAAGTTTGCGGATGACACAAAGGTTGGTGGATTTGTAGATAGCGATGAGGACCAGAGGATACAGCAGAATATAGATCGGTTGGAGACTTGGGCGGAGAGACGGCAGATGGAGTTTAATCTGGATAAATGTGAGGTAATGCATTTTGGAAGGTCTAACACAGATAGGAAATACACAGTAAATGGCAGAACCCTTAAAAGTATTGATAGGCAGAGGGATCTGGGTGTACAGGTACACAGATCACTGAAAGTGGCAATGCAGGTGGAGAAGGTAGTCAAGAAGGCATACGGCATGCTTGCCTTCATCGGCTGGGGTATTGAGTTTAAAAATTGGCAAGTCATGTTGCAGCTTTATAGAACCTTAGTTAGGCCACTTGTGAAGGGCCTGTTTGTGCTGTAGTGTTCTATGTTCTACGTTAATCCCAAAGCTTTCAGGGGGACTGCACTGCGTGACTCCCAGGCCAGCACTCCACCGGAGCATCTCAAGGGCAACAGGGTGAAGAGGGTGTCAAGGAAGCAGCCCAGACACCTGGAAGCTTCCAGGTTGCACCAAACACATGTAGAGGTTAAGCTGTTTGATCCCCAGTACATCAACAGGCACTGTCCATACCGCCCACTCCCCACAATCACAGCCCCCCCAATTCCCCCGGCCACACACTCCCCACAATCACAGCCCCCCCAATTCCCCCAGCCACACACTCCCCACAATCACAGCCCCCCCAATTCCCCCGGCCACACACTCCCCACAATCACAGCCCCCCCAATCCCCCAGCCACACACTCCCCACAATCACAGCCCTCCCAATTCCCCCGGCCACACACTCCCCACAATCACAGCCCCCCCAATTCCCCCGGCCACACACTCCCCACAATCACAGCCCCCCCAATTCCCCCAGCCACACGCTCCCCACAATCACAGCCCCCCCAATTCCCCCAGCCACACGCTCCCCACAATCACAGCCCCCCCAATCCCCCAGCCACACACTCCCCACAATCACAGCCCCCCCAATCCCCCAGCCACACACTCCCCACAATCACAGCCCCCCCAACTCCCCCAGCCACACGCTCCCCACAATCACAGCCCCCCCAATTCCCCCAGCCACACGCTCCCCACAATCACAGCCCCCCCAATCCCCCAGCCACACACTCCCCACAATCACAGCCCCCCCAACTCCCCCAGCCACACGCTCCCCACAATCACAGCCCCCCCAATTCCCCCAGCCACACACTCCCCACAATCACATCCCCCCCAATTCCCCCAGCCACACACTCCCCACAATCACAGCCCCCCCAATTCCCCCAGCCACACACTCCCCACAATCACAGCCCCCCCAATTCCTCCAGCCACATGCTCCCCACAATCACAGCCCCCCATTCCCCCAGCCACACCCCCCCACAATCACAGCCCCCCCAATTCCCCCAGCCACACACTCCCCACAATCACAGCCCCCCCAATTCCCCCAGGCACACACTCCCCACAATCACAGCCCCCCCCAATCCCCCCAGCCACACACTCCCCACAATCACAGCCCCCCCAATTCCCCCAGCCACACACTCCCCACAATCACAGCCCCCCCAATTCCCCCAGCCACACACTCCCCACAATCACAGCCCCCCCAATTCCCCCAGCCACACCCCCCACAATCACAGCCCCCCCAATTCCCCCAGCCACACACTCCCCACAATCACAGCCCCCCCAATTCCCCCAGCCACACACTCCCCACAATCACAGCCCCCCCAATTCCCCCAGCCACACCCCCCCACAATCACAGCCCCCCCAATTCCCCCAGCCACACACTCCCCACAATCACAGCCCCCCCATTTCCCCCAGCCACACACTCCCCACAATCACAGCCCCCCCAATCCCCCCAGCCACACACTCCCCACAATCACAGCCCCCCCAATTCCCCCGGCCACACACTCCCCACAATCGCAGCCCCCCCAATTCCCCCGGCCACACACTCCCCACAATCACAGCCCCCCCAATTCCCCCAGCCACACACTCCCCACAATCACAGCCCCCCCAGCTCCCCCAGCCACACACTCCCCACAATCACAGCCCCCCCAATTCCCCCAGCCACACCCCCCCACAATCACAGCCCCCCCAATTCCCCCAGCCACACACTCCCCACAATCACAGCCCCCCCATTTCCCCCAGCCACACACTCCCCACAATCACAGCCCCCCCAATCCCCCCAGCCACACACTCCCCACAATCACAGCCCCCCCAATTCCCCCAGCCACACACTCCCCACAATCACAGCCCCCCCAATTCCCCCAGCCACACCCCCCCACAATCACAGCCCCCCCAATTCCCCCAGCCACACACTCCCCACAATCACAGCCCCCCCATTTCCCCCAGCCACACACTCCCCACAATCACAGCCCCCCCAATCCCCCCAGCCACACACTCCCCACAATCACAGCCCCCCCAATTCCCCCAGCCACACAATCCCCACAATCACAGCCCCCCCAATTCCCCCAGCCACACACTCCCCACAATCACAGCCCCCCCAATCCCCCCAGCCACACCCCCCACAATCACAGCCCCCCCAATTCCCCCAGCCACACCCCCCCACAATCACAGCCCCCCCAATTCCCCCAGCCACACACTCCCCACAATCACAGCCCCCCCATTTCCCCCAGCCACACACTCCCCACAATCACAGCCCCCCCAATCCCCCCAGCCACACCCCCCACAATCACAGCCCCCCCAATTCCCCCAGCCACACGCTCCCCACAATCACAGCCCCCCCAATTCCCCCAGCCACACCCAACCCCCACAATCACAGCCCCCCCCCCAGCTCCCCCAGCCACACACTCCCCACAATCACAGCCCCCCCAGCCACATGATCTCCACAATCACAACTCTTTGCAAAGTTGCGAGGCTGCCGCAGGGCTATTTGCGAGGGTTTTGTGCATATCCTTCAGCTGGAAGTGTGCTGAGTGCACCAGGACCCAGCGTGATCGTATTTCCCGGGTTCAGTGCTGAGACCCGCGTCCGTGCTGCAAATCAGGCATCGGAGACCCTGCTGAGCAATAGCCCCCCCCCCCCACAGACTCGCAACTGCCCCGAGACAGAAAATGGTTGCAACGAGAGGATGCCCATGAACAGCAGAGAGACGCGGGACGTTAGGCGCTTACCTCCTCACTAACCCTCGCTGATGGAGCGCCCGAATGGGACTTGTGTGGAGCGTAGATCATAGAACACTGCAGCACAAACAGGCCCTTCGGCCCACAAGCTGCGCCAGTCATATCCCTACCTACCAGGCCTATCTTTAACCCTCCTAGAACCCTACAGTGCAGAAACAGGCCCTTCGGCCCATCGAGTCTGCACCGAACACAATCCCACCCAGACCCTATCCCCATATCCCTACACATTTTACCTGCTAATCCCTCTAACCTACACATCCCAGGACACTAAGGGGCAATTTTAGCATAGCCAATGAACCTAACCCGCACATCTTTGGACTGTGGGAGGAAACCGGAGCACCCGGAGAAAACCCTCAATCCCATTAAATCCCATGTACTCATCCAGAAGTCTCTTAAAAGACCCCAGCGAGTTCGCCTCCACCACCAGCCAATTAATTCAATTTAAATGCATGCAAATGCCTTTTAATGGGCCGTGGTGTCCATTTCAGTCCCGATTGTGGCCATTTCAGGCCTTGATAAAGAGGGGACAGGCTTGGAGGCGGGCGAGGATCTCACTACCCACCTCACGCCCGACTTTACCAAGTTCGATCGTCGGAAAACGGGCGCAATGCGATGGTGAAACCGGGCCCAGTATTCCAAATGTGGCCCAACCAACATTTTAGTTCCTCATAAGATGGATTGGTCAAAGAACAGCCCGGGAAACAGGCCCATCGGCCCAACGAGCCCGCGCCGCCATTTTAACATTACCAGTCCCCCCCCTCTCCACCTTATCTATTGTTTTTATAGCAATCCACATTGAGGGAAAACCAATTTCGGGACAACTTATTACTTCCAGTCATGCTAAAATTGCCCCTTAGTGTCCTGAGATGCGTAGGTTAGAGGGATTAGCGGGCAAAATATGTCGGGATATGGGGGCAGGGCCTGAATGGGATTGTGGTTGGCGCAGATTTGATGGGCCGAATGGCCTCTTCCTGCACTGTAGAGCTTCGTTCACCCCACACATATAAATATCTCCCACTTTCGATCCCGTTTAGCTTCGACAAGGGGGGTCATCCGGGCTGGAAACTTCAGCTCTGCCCTTACAGGTGCTGCCAGACCCGCTGAGATTTTCCAGCGCTTCCTCTGCGGGCTCAGTTGAGTAATAAAGAGAGTTGTTGCGGGTCTCTTGAGGATTCCCGAATGTTGCTACGGTTACCGTTAGAACATAGAACATAGAACATTACAGCGCAGAACAGGCCCTTCGGCCCTCGATGTTGCGCCGACCAGTTAAAAAGCAATGACCCTCTAACCTAAATCAATCCCTTTCCATCCATAAACCTATCCACGGATCTCTTAATGAAAGATAGTTCCCTCGGAAGCATTAAGGAACAAAGAGACCTTGGTACTGTGGCCAAGTGGGCATCTAAAATGGTGATTTATAAAGCACTCTGGGCAATTTGGTAAGAATCAGGTACAGAGGAGATGTCAGGGGTAAGTTTCCCACTCAGAGGGTGGTGTTAGTGCCAAGGAACGCCAACAATGGGCTGACGAGGCTTGGAGAGACTGAAGGAAAAATCTCAATGAGTGACATCTGTTCTTGACGCGAGGCACGCAATCAAACGGCGGAAGTGTTACGACGAGAAAACTTCCCAGATTATTCACCTAGGATCTGCGTTCTCTGCCGCAGATGGAACCTGAACAAGGACAGCTGTCCTTCCCCCACTCCCCCCCCCGAAATGGGGCACGGGCAAAGCTCTTCCCTTCGTACCTGGGAATCAGCAAGAGAATGTTGATGGGTTGTCAGGAGAGAGAAAAAAATATCGAGCATCTCAGAGAAACGAGAGAGAGAGAGAGAAGAGTTATCTACCCCAGGATAAAAGAGATAGCAGGGTCTTTCCAGCTTCACAAAACCCCCTTGCTACCTTTTGTAAATCACTAAAGCTCAGAATTCAATTTGTTCTTCTATTCAATTTGTGGGACATGGGCATCACCAGCTCTGATGTGGGTATGCCGGCGTTGATCAGTGCTCCTTCCACTCACATTATCAGCCACTTCAGGTCTTGAACAGCAGGTTAGGTGTAAGGATTCGCATTCTAATCAGCAATCTCTAAACTGTCTGTGCTTTATATACTCTGTCTGAGGCCAGAACTCTCTATTCACCTGACGAAGGGGCTAACCCCGAAAGCTTGTGAGAATATTATCAAATAAATCGGTTGGACTAAAACCTGGTGTTGTCAGACTTTTTACTGTGTTTACACCAGCTGGCCAGCATTTAGTGCCCATTCCTCGTTGCCCTTGACTGATACAACTAGGTAGCGAGCTCAGACATTTCAAAGGGCAGTTGCAGTGGCTCTGGAGCCACATCTTTGGACACTAAGGGGCAATTTAGCATGGCCAATCCACCTAACCTACACATCTTTGGATACTAAGGGACAATTTAGCATGGCCAATCCACCTAACCTACACATCTTTGGATACTAAGGGACAATTTAGCATGGCCAATCCACCTAACCTACACATCTTTGGATACTAAGGGGCAATTTAGCATGGTCAATCCACCTAACCTACACATCTTTGGACACTAAGGGGCAATTTAGCATGGCCAATCCACCTAACCTACACATCTTTGGACACTAAGGGACAATTTAGAACATAGAACATAGAACATTACAGCACAAACAGGCCCTTCGGCCCTCGAGTTGCGCCGATCACATCAACCCCACCAATCCATAGACCTATCTATAACCCCCAATCCCATTAAACCCCATATACTCATCCAGAAGTCTTTTAAAAGACCCCAGCGAGTTCGCCTCCACCATCACTGACGGCAGCCGATTCCATTCACTCACCACCCTCTGGGTGAAAAACTTACCCCTGACATCACCTCTGTACCTGCTCCCCAGCACCTTAAATCTGTGTCCTCTCGTAGCGACCATTTCAACCCGGGGAAATAGCCTGGCCAATCCACCTAACCTACATATCTTTGGATACTAAGGAATAATTTAGCATGATCAATCCACCCTAACCTACACATCTTTGGACACTAAGGGACAATTTAGCATGATCAATCTCCTGAACCTGTTTTTCTTAGGAGTGTGGGAGGAAACTGGAATAATCAGAGGAAACCCACGCTGACACGGGCTGACTCCACACTCCTTCCTTTCACATTCACCTTTTAGAACATAGAACACTACAGCACAAACAGGCCCTTCGACCCACAAGTTGCGCCGATCATATCCCTACCTACCAGGCCTATCTATAACTCTCAATCCCATGTACTCAACATGTAGGCCAGACTGGGCAAGGACGGCAGATTTCCTTCCCTAAAGGGACATTGGTGAACCAGATAGACTATTTCCGACAATGGTTTCATGGTCATCAGTAGGTTCTTAACCCCTGATGTTGCTTCATTGAATTCAAATTCCACCATCTTCCATGCTGGGATTCGAACTCAGGTCTGCAAAGTAAGGGGAGGAAAGTCTCAGTGGAGATGTATTGGGGATGTTTTTGACAGAGGGTGGTAGGGTCTTGGAATGCACTGCCAAGTGATTTGATTTATTATTGTCACGTGTCGGACAACAGACCAAAGCACCTGTAGATTAAAAGAGAAAAACATTGATAACATCCATAACCTTATACCCACATTCAGGGGTGGCGAAAAACTGCAGCAGGCGACGGTGCAGAGAGACCTGGGGGTCCTTGTGCATGAGTCGCAAAAACCCAGCTTGCAGGTGCAGCAGGTGGTCAGGAAGGCGAATGGGATGCTGGCCTTCATCGCGGGGGGGATTGAATATAAAAGTAGGGAGGTCTTGCTACAGCTGTATAGGGCATTGGTGAGGCCGCAGCTGGAGTACTGTGTGCAGTTTTGGGCGCCGCACTTGCGCAAAGATATTTTGGCCTTGGAGGGAGTGCAGAGGAGGTTCACTAGGCTGATACTGGAGTTGAGGGGGTTGAGCTATGAGGAGAGGCTGAATAAACTAGGCTTGTACTCGTTAGAGTTTAGAAGAATGAGGGGAGATCTTATTGAGACGTATAAGATGATGAATGGAATGGATAGGATAGAGGTGGAGAGACTCTTCCCACTCAGAAAGGACAGTAGGACTAGGGGGCACAGCCTCAAGATAAAGGGGGGGGGGGGCGGTTTAGATCAGAGCTGAGGAGGAACTTCTTCATTCAAAGGGTGGTGAATCTCTGGAATTCTCTGCCCGTTGAAGTGGTGGAGGCTGCCTCGCTAAATATTTTTAAGACGCGGGTTGATGGATTTTTGATAAGAGAGGGGATTAAGGGTTATGAGGAGAGGGCGGGAAAGTGGAACTGATCCACGACAGATCAGCCATGATCTTATTGAATGGTGGGGCAGGCTCGAAGGGCTAGATGGCCAACTCGTGCTCCTATTTCTTATGTTCTTATGAACCCCCAAGCAAAACACGTGAGCCAGAAAATATGTTGGAAGGTCCACAGGAATCCATGGATTCCCAGGGACATCCCAAGGCTCCTGAACCTTATTTAAAACAGTTATTTTATTTTCTTAACAGTTCTTTGTGCACTCAGATACAGCGAGAAGTATTGTTTTTTGCACGCTATACAGACAAAGCATACCATTCACATGACCATGCAGAATGTAGTGTTACAGTCAGAGCTAGGGTGTAGAGAAAGATCAGTTTAACGCAATGTTGGTCAACGAGGGGCATACACACGATGGGTCGTGCGAGGGCTGCTCTTGGATGTTTCGAGAGTTACCTAGTGCTTCACGTCGTTAGTGTACGCTTAAACTGGACCAACTGACGGGCAACACGACAGCTCAGTGACTATCACTGTTTGCTGTGCAGATACATGGATTTGGGCCGGTGTCTGTGGGAGTTTGCGCATTCTCCCCGTGCTTGCGTGGGTTTTCTCCGGGAGCTCCGGTTTCCTCCCACACCCCAAAGATGTGCTCTTAGGCTGATTGGTGTTAACAAATTGTCCCTAAATTAGTTTTCCCTCAATGTGGATGGCCATGAAACAATAGATAAGGGTCATGGGTGGAGAGGGGGGGGACTGGTAATGTTAAAATGGAGGCGTGGGCTCGTTGGGCCAAAGGGCCTGGTTCCAAGGCTGTTTTTGTTCTTTGTTTTGTTATTCGAAAGTCTGACAGCAGCAGGGAAGAAGCTGTTCTTGAGTCGGTTGATACGTGACCTCAGACGAGGTGGTTGAGGCAGTTACACAAGTGACATTTCAGACTTATCCAGATAGAGACAAAAACAGACAGAAAATAGAGAGATTCAAGCAGCTGGTCTCAAAGAACAAACAAACAAAGAACAACACAGCACAGGAAACAGGCCCTTCGGCCCTACAAGCCCGCGTCGCCCATTTTAACACTCAGTGAGTGCCTCATTCCAATCCTTCTCCTACCTACGGCTTTTGTCTATGTTTCTTGGACTCCACAATAAAGGGGGTGCAAATTTAGAGAATTATATGTGCGCCAGATTGAGGGAGGTCTAATTTAGAGACAATTTGTTAACACCAATCAGCACGTTTTTGGGGTGTGGGAGGAAACCGGAGCACCCGGAGAAAACCCACACAGACACGGGGAGAATGCGCAAACTCCCACAGACACCGACCCAAGTCGGAGATCCGACCCGGGTCCCTGTAACCGCACAGCAAACAGTGATAGTCACTGAGCTGTCGTGTTGCCCGTCAGTGGGTCCAGTTTAAGCGTAAACTAACGACGTGAAGCACTGGGCAACTCTCGAAGCAACATCCAAGAGCAGCCCTCGCACGACCCACCGCGTGTGCGCCCCTCGTTGGACAACAAGGTGAACCCAATCACCTGTGGGTGTAAAAAAAAGACATCAATCAACATACAACAGCCGATACAGACAATCACGGAATCTCCCGAAGCTCAAACGTAAGAGACAGGTGAGCCATAAAATATGTTGGATAAGAACATAAGAAATAGGAGCAGGAGTAGGCCATCTGGCCCCTCGAGCCTGCCCCGCCATTCAATAAGATCATGGCTGATCTGTCATGGCTCAGTTCCACATTCCTGCCCTCTCCCCATAACCCTCTCTTGTCAAAAACCCATCAACCCATATTTAGCAAGGCAGCCTCCACCACTTCAACGGGCAGAGAATTCCAGAGATTCACCACCCTTTGAGTGAAGAAGTTCCTCCTCAACTCTGTTCTAAACCGCCCCCCCCCCCTTTTATCTTGAGGCTGTGCCCCCTAGTCCTACTGTCCTTCCTGAGGGGGAAGAGTCTCTCCACCTCTATCCTATCCATTCCATTCATCATCTTATATGTCTCAATGAGATCTCCCCTCATTCTTCTAAACTCTAACGAGTACAAGCCTAGTTCATTCAGCCTCTCCTCATAGCTCAACCCCCTCAACTCCGGCATCAGCCTAGTAAACCTCCTCTGCACTCCCTCCAAGGCCAAAATATCCTTGCGTAAGTGCGGCGCCCAAAATTGCACACAGTACTCCAGCTGCGGCCTCACCAATGCCCTACACAGCCGCAGCAAGACCTCCCTACTTTTATATCCAATCCCCCTCGCTATGAGGAATCTATTGATTCCCAGGAACGTTCTGAGGCTCTTGATCCTTATTTCTCAACATGATCGGTGCAGGTTTGGAGGGCCGAAGGGCCTGTTTCTGTGCTGGACTGTTCTTTGTTAGTCTGACGGTAATACCATCAGACCATCGCTTCCCACCCATGGGGAAAGGAAAGTTGGAGATTGCCTCAGTCTAGTCATCGATCTCAGCACTAGGGAATTCATTTGTTAATAATCAGTCGACAAATGTACGGGGACATTAAAGGAACTGAAACTTATAATGTTTAGCAGGTGCTGGAAACGTCACTTGGGAACGCAGAATGTGTCTACTGCTTAAAAAAAGAAAAAAACCTGTCGATGTTTTTTATCTTGCACTCCTCAGGACAGACGCAAGAATATCAAATTTCAAAGGGAGCACAAGTTATAATAGTAAAGAAAAGTTTATTTATTCGTTCCACACGTTAGGTTTGCATTAACACTGCAATGAAGTTACTGTGAAATTCCCCTAATCGCCACCGTCTGGCGCCTGTTCGGGTCATTGCACCTAACAGCACATCTTTCAGAGTGTGGGAGGGAATCGGAGCACCCGGAGGAAATGCATATAGACACGGGGGAGAACGTGCAGACTCCGCACAGACAGTGACCCAAGCCGGGAATCAAACCCGGGTTCCTGGCAGCGTTAACCCACTGTGCTACTGTGCCATCCCGCTGCATGAGGAAAAGGGTTGGTTCACAGAATTACAGCACAGGCCCTTTAAACTGTACGTGTCTTTATATGTCTTTCTCTGACCAGAACCTTCAATCAAATAAAAACAATCAAATAAACCAGTTGGACTCTAACCTGGTGTCGTGAGACTTCTTACTGTGTTAACCCCAGTCCAACGCCAGCATCTCCGCATCTTGCTTGTTGTACAGACAAAGCATTCCACTCATTGATACATAGAAGAGAAGGAAAGGTTTAGAACGGAGTTGAGGAGGAACTTCTTCACTCAAAGGGTGGTGAATCTCTGGAATTCTCTACCCGTTGAAGTGGTGGAGGTTGCCTCGCTAAATATTTTTAAGACGCGGGTTGATGGGTTTTTGATGAGAGAGGGGATTAAGGGTTATGGGGAGAGGGCGGGAATGTGGAACTGAGCCACGACAGATCAGCCATGATCTTATTGAATGGCGGGGCAGGCTCGAAGGGCTAGATGGCCTACTCCTGCTCCTATTTCTTATGTTCTTATGTTCTTATGAGAGAGTGCAGGATGTAGTGTTACAATCATAGCTAGGGTGTAGAGACAAATCTGTAAAATATAAGGTAGGGCCATTCAAAAGTCTGATGGCAGCAGGGAAGAAATTATTTTTCAGTCAATTCCTCAGACTTTTGTGTCTTCTACCTGATGAAAGAGGGTGGAAGAGAGAATGTCCGGGGTACATGGGGGTTCTTAATTACACTGGCTTCTTTTCCGAGGCAGTGGGAAGTGTAGACAGAGTCAATGGATGGGAGGCTGGTTTGCGTGATGGATTGGGCTACATTCATGACTCTTTGTAGCTTCTTGCCATCTTGAACAGAGCAGGAGCCCAGACCAAGCTGTGACACATCCGTAAAAGATGCTTTCTATGGTGCATCTGTAAACATTGGTGAGAGATGTAGCGGACATGCCAAATTCCCTTTGCTTCCTGATAGAGGCTCTCTTAACTGTAGCGTCGGCATGGAGGCTGGCGGAAGTTTGCACAGCCAATGACGTGACCCGGCCTTCCCCAACCCACTACAGACACCCGTATATACATTCAAAATAAGAAGGTGCTTACTAACACTTTACAAAACCCTTAAATGTATTGATTGTATTCAGTTATTGACACTCCGTGTGGCAGTGAGCTCCACGTTCCTGCCATTCTCCTGGTAAAGACGTTTTTCTGAATCGTTCAAGAGAAATGTCAGACCTTGTAAATTATAAGACAGCATTAATATTCCGGGCGCACGTGTCACAGTCATCTTGGATTTCACAATCAGCGCTCTTAAGAACTAATGACATTGGCGTTGTTCCGGAGATGAGGGGGTTGGACTATGAAGAGAGACTAAATAGACTGGGTCTGTACTCGTTGGAGTTTAGAAGGATGAGGGGGGGATCTTATAGAGACGTATAAGATAATGAAGGGGATGGATAGGGTAGAGGTAGAGAGATTCTTCCTGCTTAGAAAGGACAGCAGGACTAGAGGGCACAGCCTCAAGATAAAGGGGGGGGCAGTTTAGAACGGAGTTGAGGAGGAACTTCTTCACTCAAAGGGTGGTGAATCTCTGGAATTCTCTGCCCGTTGAAGTGGTGGAGGCTGCCTCGCTAAATATTTTTAAGTCACGGGTAGATAGGTTTCTGATAGACAGGGGAATTAAGGGTTATGGGGAGAAAGCGGGAAAGTGGAACTGATCCACTTCAGATCAGCCATGATCTTATTGAATGGCGGGGCAGGCTCGAAGGGCTAGATGGCCGACTCCTGCTCCTATTTCTTATGTTCTTATGTTTGATTTCTACCAAGACATACAAAGGCTAGTAACAATCTCTCCTGCAATGATACATTCCATCAAAATCGCCTTTCATTTCTTAGAATCGTAGATTTTCTGACAGTGCAGAAGGAGGCCATTCGGCCCACCTAGCTAATCCCGCCCAGGCCCTATCGCTGTAACCCAATGCATCTACCCTAGCTAGTCCACCTGACACTAGGGTCAAGTTAGCATTGTCAATCCGTTTAATCTGTGTGTTTTTGACTGTGGGAGGAAACGGGACCACCCGGAAGAAACCCACTGGAAGAACATGCAAACAGTGAGCCAAGCCGGGAATTGAACCTGGGTCCCTGGCGCTGTGCTAACCACTGTGCCATTGTACATAGGAATCTCAAATACTGATTGGTTGCCCTTATCAGATAACCCAAGAACTTCTGGATATTTTTATGTGAGAGCATCGAAAGCAAAAGATGTACCAGGATGGTGGACTCTGTACAAAAGGTCTGGAATCATCGAACCATAGACTGGAGGAGAGGCCCTTCAGCCCATCAAGGCTGCACGGAAACGCGAGAATCACCTAATTCCCACCTAACCCCACTTGCCAGCACTTTGGCCCATAGCCCTGAAGTTTATGACATGTCAAGTCCTCATCCAGGTACTTTATAAAGGATCTGAGTCATCCCACCTCCACTATCCTCCCAGGCAGCACATTCCCGACCCTCCCCACTCTCTGGGTAAAGAGGCTTTTCCTCCCTAAACCTCGTGCCCCTAACCAGAAACCCATGTCCCCTCGCGACTGACTCTTCAACTGAGGGAAACAGCTACTCAGTCTGTGCCCCTCATAATGCTGTACACCTCACTCAGGTTGTCCCTCCAAAACAACCCAAGCCCACCCAACCTCTCTTCATAACTTAGATGTTCCATCCCAGGTATCACCCTGGCGAATCTCCTCTGCCCCCCTCCCCTAGTGCCATCACATCCTTCCAAGATGTGCCCTCACCAAAGTTCTACACAATTCCAACACGGCCTCCCTGCTTCTGTAATCTATGCCTCGATTGACATGGGCAAAAGTTTACTTATTGATCACAAGTAAGGCTTACATTAACACTGCAATGAAGTTACTGTGAAAATTCCCTCGTCGCCACACTCCGGCACCTGTTTGGGTCACACTGAGGGAGAATTTAGCACGGCCAATGCACCCGAACTAGCATGTCTTTTGGACTGTGGGAGGAAACCGGAGCACTCAGAGGAAACCCACGCAGACACGGGGAGAATGAACAGACTGCACACAGACCCAAGGCGGGAATCGAACCCGGGTCCCTGGCGCTGTGAGGCAGCAGCGCTAACCACCGTGCCACCCTCGCTGTGGCAAGCATCCCATCTGCCCTTTTTCAGCACCCGATGAACATGTCCTTCTGCCTTCAGAGGGATTGGCAGGCTTGAGCTCATTATCTCGAGGGCATCATGACAGCTCAGAGACTATCTCTGTTGCTGTGCGGACACATGGATTTGGGCCTGTGTCCGTGGGAGTTTGCGCGTTCTCCCCGTGGTTGCGTGGGTTTCCTCCGGGTGCTCCGGTTTCCTCCCACATCCCAAAAATGTGCTTTTACGCTGATTGATTGGGTAACAAATTGTCCCTATATTGGACCTCCCTGATCCTCATACATCAGGCATAGACTAAAATCATGAATAGGTCACTGACCATGGGACGGCGGCGCGGGCTCGTTGGGCCGAAGGGCCTGTTTCCCGTGCTGTGTTGTTCTTTGTTCTTTGTTCTTTACCGTTTGCAACTTAACAAGTGGTTTAGCATCGCTGTGGAGGTGTTCTCCGAGTAACTGCACAATTGCACACATCTCTGCAAGACATACCAAAGTGAAAACAGTAAATGCACATCGATAAACACACCAGGAAACTTCCTCCTTGTCATGTGGCAGCTGTACACCACTTAGGTTAGACCTTATTTGGAATACTGCGGACGGTTCTCATCACCACTCTACCAGAGGCTTTGGAGAGGGTACAGAACAAAGAACAAAGAAAAATACAGCACAGGAACAGGCCCTTCGGCCCCTCCAAGCCTGCACCGACCATGTGTCCCTAACTAGACCATCCGTTTGTATCCCTCTGTTCCCAGTCTGTTCATGTGGCTATCTAGGTAAGTCCTAAATGATCCTAGTGTGTCTGCCTCAACCACTTTACTTGGCAGTGCATTCCAGACCCCCACCACCCTCTGTGTAAAATATGTCCCCCCCCATATCTGTATTGAACCTTGCCCCCCTCACCTTGAACTTGTGACCCCTTGTGTTTGTCATTTCCTACCTGGGAAAAAGCTTCCAACTGTTCACCCTATCTATACCCTTCATAATTTTATAAACTTCTATTAGGTCGCCCCCTCAACCTCCATCTTTACAGGGAGAACAACCCTAGTTTACTCAATCTCACTCAAAGCGTAGACCCTCCATACCAAGCAACCTTTTCCTCCACGTCCTTCTGGTAGTGCGGCGACTAGAACTGGACACAGTATTCCAAATGTGGCCTAACCAACGTTCTATATAACTGCAACATCATATGCCAACTTTTATACTCTCTGCCCCATCCATGAAGGCAAGCATGCCATATGCCTTCTTCACCACCGCATGACAATGTTCCGATGAGACAAGGGGGTTTTGGTAGGTCGCGGGAACCGTGGTGCACGAAGGCTGTGTTGAACCTAGTCAGGAGGAAAAGGAAGGTGTACAAAAGGTTCAGGGAACTAGGAGAGGTTAAGGATCTTGAAGAATATAAGGACTGTAGAAAGGAGGTTAAAAGGGAAATTAGGAGAGCCAGAAGGGGTCATGAGAAGACCTTGGCGGGTAAGATTAAAGAAAATCCCAAGGCCTTCTATAAGTATGTGAAAGGTAAAAGGGTGAGAAGGGAAAGGATAGGACCTATAAAAGATGAAGGGGGAAAGGTCTGTGTAGAACCAGAAGAAATGGCGGAGGTGCTTAATGAGTACTTTGCATCAGTATTCACAGTGGAAGCTGATTTGGGAGATCTTGCTATGGACTTGCAGCAGGTGGAAAAGATTGAGTACGTGGACATTAAAGAGGAGGATGTGTTAGAACTTTTGAATTCTATCAAGGTAGATAAGTCGCCGGGACCAGATGGTATGTACCCCAGGATTCTGTGGGAGGCCAGGGAAGTGATTGCAGAGCCCTTGGCGATGATCTTTGCGTCGTCAATGGAGACGGGAGAGGTTCCGGAAGATTGGAGGATTGCGGATGTAGTCCCTATTTTCAAGAAAGGGAACAGAGATAGCCCGGGAAATTACCGCCCGGTGAGTCTGACCTCAGTGGTTGGTAAGCTGATGGAGAGGCTTCTGAGGGACAAGATTTACGACCATTTGGAGAGGTTTGACATGATCAGGAATAGTCAGCATGGATTTGTCAAGGGCAGGTCGTGCCTTACGAGCCTAGTTGAGTTCTTCGATAATGTGACTGAACACATTGACGAAGGAAGTGCCGTGGACGTAGTGTACATGGACTTCAGCAAGGCTTTTGATAAGGTCCCCCATGCAAGACTTCTTGAGAAGGTGAGAGGGCATGGGATCCAAGGGCCTTTGGCCTTGTGGATCCAGAACTGGCTTGCCTGCAGAAGGCAGAGAGTGGTTGTGGATGGGTCTTTTTCGGAATGGAGGTCAGTCACCAGTGGGGTGCCCCAGGGATCTGTTCTGGGACCCTTGTTGTTTGTCATTTTCATAAATGACCTGGATGAGGAAGTGGAGGGATGGGTTAGCAAGTTTGCTGATGACACGAAGGTCGGCGGTGTTGTGGATGGTCTGGAAGGATGTCAAAAGTTGCAGCAGGACATAGATAGGATGCAGGAATGGGCGGAGAAGTGGCAGATGGACTTCAACGCGGATAAATGTGTAGTAGTCCATTTCGGCAGAACCAACGGGATGAACGAGTACACTATTAAGGGCAGGGGTCTTAGTAGCGTTGAAGAGCAGAAGGATCTCGGGGTCCGGGTTCACAGGACTCTTAAATCGGCCTCGCAGGTGGAGGAGGTGGTCAAGAAGGCGTATGGTGTACTGGCCTTCATTAATCGAGGGATTGAGTTTAGGAGTCGGGAGGTAATGCTGCAACTTTACAGGACCCTTGTCAGGCCTCATTTGGAGTACTGTGCGCAGTTCTGGTCGCCTCACTATAGGAAAGATGTAGAAGCTATTGAAAGGGTGCAGAGGAGATTTACAAGGATGTTGCCTGGACTGGGAGGCATGCCTTATGAAGATAGGTTGAGGGAGCTGGGACTCTTTTCCCTGGAGAGGCGAAGGTTGAGAGGCGACCTGATAGAAGTTTATAAAATGTTGAGAGGAATAGATAGGGTGGACTCTCAGAGGCTATTTCCCCGGGTTGAAATGGTCGCTACGAGGGGACACAGATTTAAGGTGCGGGGAGGGAGGTACAGAGGTGATGTTAGGGGTTAGTTTTTCACTCAGAGGGTGGTGAGTGATTGGAATCGGCTGCCGTCGTCGGTGGTGGAGGCGAACTCGCTGGGGTCTTTTAAAAGACTTCTGGATGAGTATATGGGGTTTAATGGGATTGGGGGTTATAGATAGGTCTATAGATTGGTGGGGTTGATGCGATCGGCGCAACTCGAGGGCCGAAGGGCCTGTTTGTGCTGTAATGTTCTATGTTCTATGTTCTATGTTCTATGTTCTAAAAGGGAAATTAGGAGAGCCAGAAGGGGTCATGAGAAGACCTTGGCGGGTAAGATTAAGGAAAATCCCAAGGCCTTCTATAAGTATGTGAAAGGTAAAAGGGTGAGAAGGGAAAGGATAGGACCTATAAAAGGTGAAGGGGGAAAGGTCTGTGTAGAACCAGAAGAAATGGCGGAGGTGCTTAATGAGTACTTTGCCTCAGTATTCACAGTGGAAGCTGATTTGGGAGATCTTGCTATGGACTTGCAGCAGGTGGAAAAGATTGAGTACGTGGACATTAAGGAGGAGGATGTGTTAGAACTTTTGAATTCTATCAAGGTAGATAAATCGCCGGGACCAGATGGGATGTACCCCAGGATACTGTGGGAGGCCAGGGAAGTGATAGCAGAGCCCTTGGCGATGATCTTTGCGTCGTCAATGGAGACGGGAGAGGTTCCGGAAGATTGGAGGATTGCGGATGTAGTCCCTATTTTCAAGAAAGGGAACAGAGATAGCCCGGGAAATTACCGCCCGGTGAGTCTGACCTCAGTGGTTGGTAAGCTGATGGAGAGGCTTCTGAGGGACAAGATTTACGAGCATTTGGAGAGGTTTGACATGATCAGGAATAGTCAGCATGGATTTGTCAAGGGCAGGTTGTGCCTTACGAGCCTAGTTGAGTTCTTCGATAATGTGACTGAACACATTGACGAAGGAAGTGCCGTGCACGTAGTGTACATGGACTTCAGCAAGGCTTTTGATAAGGTCCCCCATGCAAGACTTCTTGAGAAGGTGAGAGGGCATGGGATCCAAGGGCCTTTGGCCTTGTGGATCCAGAACTGGCTTGCCTGCAGAAGGCAGAGAGTGGTTGTGGATAGGTCTTTTTCGGAATGGAGGTCAGTCACCAGTGGGGTGCCCCAGGGATCTGTTCTGGGACCCTTGCTGTTTGTCATTTTCATAAATGACCTGGATGAGGAAGTGGAGGGATGGGTTAGCAAGTTCGCTGATGACACGAAGGTCGGCGGTGTTGTGGATGGTCTGGAAGGATGTCAAAAGTTGCAGCAGGACATAGATAGGATGCAGGAATGGGCGGAGAAGTGGCAGATGGACTTCAACGCGGATAAATGTGTAGTCGTCTATTTTGGCAGAACCAACGGGATGAACGAGTACATTATTAAGGGCAGGGGTCTTAGTAGCGTTGAAGAGCAGAAGGATCTCGGGGTCCGGGTTTACAGGACTCTTAAATCGGCCTCGCAGGTGGAGGAGGTGGTCAAGAAGGCGTATGGTGTACTGGCCTTCATTAATCGAGGGATAGAGTTTAGGAGTCGGGAGGTAATGCTGCAACTTTACAGGACCCTCGTCAGGCCTCATTTGGAGTACTGTGCGCAGTTCTGGTCGCCTCACTATAGGAAAGACGTAGAAGCTATTGAAAGGGTGCAGAGGAGATTTACAAGGATGTTGCCTGGACTGGGAGGCATGCCTTATGAAGATAGGTTGAGGGAGCTGGGACTCTTTTCCCTGGAGAGGCGAAGGTTGAGAGGCGACTTGATAGAAGTTTATAAAATGTTGAGAAGAATAGATAGGGTGGACTCTCAGAGGCTATTTCCCCGGGTTGAAATGGTCGCTACGAGGGGACACAGATTTAAGATGCGGGGAGGGAAGTACAGAGGTGATGTTAGGGGTAAGTTTTTCACTCAGAGGGTGGTGAGTGAATGGAATCGGCTGCCGTCATCGGTGGTGGAGGCGAACTCGCTGGGGTCTTTTAAAAGACTTCTGGATGAGTATATGGGGTTTAATGGGATTGGGGGTTATAGATAGGTCTATAGATTGGTGGGGTTGATGTGATCGGCGCAACTCGAGGGCCGAAGGGCCTGTTTGTGCTGTAATGTTCTATGTTCTATGTTCTCTCCACCTGTGCTGCCACAGGGCACGGTAGCACAGTGGGTTAGCACTGCTGCTTCACAGCTCCAGGGACTTGGGTTCGAATCCTGGCTCGGGTCACTGTCTGTGTGGAGTTTGCACATTCCCCTCGTGTCTGCATGGGTTTCCTCCGGGTGGTCTGGTTTCCTCCCACAGTCCAAAGATGTGCGGGTTAGGTTGATTGGCCATGCTAAATTGCCCCTTAGTTTCCCGGGATGCATAGGTTAGAGGGATTAGTAGGTAAATATGTAGGGATATAGGGGGAGGTTGGGGTGGGATTGTGTTCGGTGTAGACTTGATGGACCGAATGGCCTCTTTCTGCACTGTAGATTTCTGTAATTCACTGCCACCTTTAAGGATCTGTGGACTTGCACACCCAGTTCCCTCTGTGTGTTTATACTCCTGATGGTTCCGCTATTTATTGTATAGCTCCCCCCTACATTAGATCTACAAAAGGTCTACCAGGATATTGCCTGGTTTGGAGGGAATTAGCGATGAGGACAGATTGGACAAACCTGGTCCATTTCCACTTGAACATCAGAGGAAGAGGGGGTGACCTTATAGAAGTTTACAAAAATATAAGAGGCACAAATAGAATGGACAGTGGGAGTGTTTTTCCCAGGGTAGAAATGTCAATAAAAGCGGGTCATAAGTTTCAGGTAAAAGAGGGAAAGGAGATGGGAGAGGCAGGTTTTTTTTATACAGAGGGGAGTAAGTGCCTGGAATGTGCTGCCAGAGGAGATGGGAGAAGCAGATACATAGCAACGTTTAAGAGACATTTTAACAGATATTTCCCCGGGTTGAAATGGTCGCTACGAGAGGACACAGATTTAAGGTGCGGGGAGGGAAGTACAGAGGTGATGTTAGGGGTAAGTTTTTCACTCAGAGGGTGGTGAGTGAATGGAATCGGCTGCCGTCATCGGTGGTGGAGGCGAACTCGCTGGGGTCTTTTAAAAGACTTCTGGATGAGTATATGGGGTTTAATGGGATTGGGGGTTATAGATAGGTCTATAGATTGGTGGGGTTGATGTGATCGGCGCAACTCGAGGGCCGAAGGGCCTGTTTGTGCTGTAATGTTCTATACATGAACAGTCAGGGGATAGTGGGACACAGACCTGTCTGATGGGCAGTCAGTGGCCAGTGGGGTTTCCACAGGATCTGAGCGCGGACCCCAACTCCTCATTTTATACACTGATGATTAGGAAAAGGGAACTGAATGTATTATCCCCAACTTTGGCAGATGATCCAACGTTGAGTGGGAGGGTGAGCTGTGAGGAGGATGCAGAGATGGTTCAGTGTGATTTGGACAGGTTGAGTGTGTGGGTATCTGCCTGGCAGGTACAGTATAATGTGGATAAATGTGAGGTTATCCACTTTGGTAGCAATAATAGAAAGACAGATTATTATTTGAACGGGTGTAAATTGAGAGAGGTGGATACTCAGCGAGACATGGAACATAGAACACTACAGCACAAACAGGCCATTCGGCCCATAAGTTGCGCCAATCACATCTATACCTACCAATCCATAATATTATCTAACTTCCAATGCCATTAGATCCCATATACTCATCCAGAAGTCTTTTAAAAGACCCCAGCAAATTCGCCTCCACCACCGACGACGGCAGCCGATTCCATTCACTCACCACCCTCTGAGTGAAAAATGTTCCCCTCACATCTCCTCTGTACCTGCTCCCCAGCACCTTAAACCTGTGTCCCCTCGTAGCGACCATTTCAGCCCTGGGAAATAGCCTCCGAGAATCCACCCTATCTATTCCTCTCAACATTTTATAAACCTCTATCAGGTCGCCTCTCAACCTTCGTCTCTCCAGGGAGAAGAGACCGAGCTCCCTCAACCTATCCTCATAAGGCATGCCTCCCAATCCAGGCAACATCCTTGTAAATCTCCTCTGCACCCTCTCAATAGCTTCCACATCCTTCCTATAGTGAGGTGACCAGAACTGCGCACAGTACTCCAAGTGGGGTCTGACAAGGGTCTTATAAAGTTGTAGCATTACCTCCCGACTCCTAAACTCAATCCCTCGATTAATGAAGGCCAGTACACCATACGCCTTCTTGACCACCTCCTCCACCTGCGAGGCCGATTTAAGAGTCCTGTGGACCCGGACCCCGAGATCCCTCTGCTCTTCAACACAACTAAGACTCCTACCCTTGATATTGTACTCCTTCATCCCATTGGTCCTGCCAAAATGGACCACTACACATTTATCTGTGTTGAAGTCCATCTGCCACTTCTCTGCCCAATCTTGCATCCTATCTATGTCACACTGCAACTTCTGACATCCCTCCAGACCATCCACAACACCACCAACCTTTGTATCGTCGGCAATTGATGCATAAGACCTTGGAGTCCTCGTACATCAGTCACTGAAAGTAAGCGCGCAGGTACAGCAGGCAGTAAAGAAGGCAAATGGTATGTTGGCCTTCATAGCGAGAGGATTTAAGTATAGGAATAGGGATGTTTTACTGCAATTGTACAGGGAGTTGGTAAGGCCACACCTGGGGTATTGTGGGCAGTTTTGGTGTCCTTATCTGAGGAAGGATGTTCTTGCTATAGAGGGAGAACAGCAAAAGGTTTACTCCCACAGTCGGTAAAATGTGCTAATTAGGCGCATTGGCCGCGCTAAATTCTCCCTCAGCGTACCCGGACAGGCACCGGAGTTTGGCGACTAGGGTATTTTCCTGGGATGGCAGGTCTGTCATATGAGGAGAAACTAAGTGGGTTAGGATTATATTCACTGGAGTTTAGAAGAGTGAGAGGGGAATCTCACCCAAACTTATAAAATTCTAACAGGGTTAGACAGGGTAGATTCAGAAAGAATGTTCCCGATGGTGGGGGGAACCCAGAACTAGGGGGTCAGAGTTTGAGGATAAGGGGTAAACAGACTAGGAGTGGAGAGATACAAATGAATAGTCTTGTCAGAAGCATGAGCGGCACAGGCTTGTTGGGCCGAAGGGCCTCATCCCTGTGCTGTGTTGTTCTTTGTTCTTTATTCTTTGTTTTCTGTAAACCTTTTAGAACTGAGGGGAGGAGGAATTTCTTCACTCAGAGGGAGCGAATTTGTGGACTTCACGACTACAGAAAGTAGTTGAGGCCAAAACGTTGAGCGATTTCAAGAAAAAAATGAGATATCGCTCTTGGGACTAAAGGGATCGAGGAATACGTGGGAAGGTGGGATCAGGATATTGAATTTGATGACAGGGCAGGGCAGACCAGAGCAGACTCGAAGGGCCAAATGGCCTCATCCTCCTTCTTTGTTTCTATGGACCGCAGAGAGGCAAAAGTTCTTCGGTTTAGAAAGACATCATGTGTTTCGGCTCAGTGGGCCGTACTGTTGAGCTGTACTGTTCATTGAACATCTCATCCCAGACATTAATGTCCCCACTGGCAACCCCCACCTCCCCAACTCCCCCTCACTCCCCCACCCCACCAATTATCAGTGTTCTACCGTAATGCAAGGGAAAGACTGGAGGTCAGGTCCAGTGTTCAATGTGTGGGCTACGGTGAAATGTAAATTGCCGGATACAGTGCTCTCCCAGCCTACGTTCCATCATTCACCATCCATACTCTCCATGGAAACCTCCCACCCATCAACACAAGCTCCAATCTCCCAGTACATTCCGTAACTATGCTGCGACTATACCGGACCTTGGTGAGACCACATTTGGGATATTGTGTTCAGTTCTGGTCACCTCACTATAAGGAGGATGTGGAAACATTGGAGAGAGCGCAAAGGAGATTTACCAGGATGCTGCCTGGTTTGGAGGGTAGGTCTTATGAGGAAAGGTTGAGGGAGCTGGGGCTTTTCTCTTTGGAGCGGAGGAGGATGAGAGACGACTTAATAGAGGGTTTATAAGATGATGAGAGGGGATTGATAGAGTGGACACGCAGAGACTATTTCCTCGGGTGGATGTAGGGGGCATAACTATAAGGTTGATGGTGGGAGATATAGGAGGGATGTCCGAGGTAGATTCTTCACTCAGGGAGTGGTTGGGGTGTGGAATAGACTCCCTGCTGTGATAGTGGAGTCGGACACTTGAGGAACTTTCAAGCGGTTATTGGATAGGCACATGGAGCACTCCAGAATGATAGGGAGTGGGATAGCTTGATCTTGGGATTGGACATAGCTCGGCACAACATTGAGGGCCGAAGGGCCTGTACTGTGCTGTACTGTTCTATGCTCTATGTTCTATTCAGTCCAAGGTCTTTGATTTGATTTATTATTGTCACATGTATTAGCATACAGTGAAAAGTATTGTTTCTTGCGCGCTATACAGACAAACCATACCGTTCATACAGAAGGAAACAAGAAAGTATAGAATGTAGTGTTACATAGCTAGCGTGTCAAGAAAGGTCAACTCAATGCGAGGTAGGTCCATTCAAAAGTCTGACAGCAGCAGGGAAGAAGCTGTTCTTGAGTCGGTTGGGATGTGACCTCAGACTTTTATATCTTTTTCCCGATGGAAAAAAGTGGAAGAGCAAATATCCCCGGTGTGTGGGGTCCTTAATTATTCCGGCTGTTTTGCCGAGTCAGCGGGAAGTGTAGGCGGAGTCAATGGATGGGAGGCTGGTTTGCGAGATGGATTGGGCTACATTCACAGTCTTTTGTACTTCCTTGCGGTCTTGGGCAGAGCAGGAGTCATACCGAGCTGTGATACAACCAGAAAGAATGTTTTCTACGGAACATCTGTAAAAGTTGGTGAGTGTCGTAGCTGACATGCCAAGTTTCATTAGTCTTCTGAGAAAGTTGAGGCGTTGGTGGGACTTTAAGAACATAAGAAATAGGAGCAGGAGTAGGCCATCTAGCCCTTCGAGCCTGCCCCGCCATTCAATAAGATCATGGCTGATCTGTCGTGTCTCAGTTCCACCTTCCCGCCCTCTCCCCATAACCCTTAATCCCCTCTCTTATCAAAAACCCATCAACCTGCATCTTAAAAATATTTAGCGAGGCAGCCTCCACCACTTCAACGGGTAGAGAATTCCAGAGATTCACCACCCTTTGAGTGAAGAAGTTCCTCCTCAACTCCGTTCTAAACCGCCCCCCCCCCCCTTTATCTTGAGGCTGTGCCCCCTAGTCCTACTGTCTTTTTTGAGCAGGAAGAGTCTCTCCACCTCTATCCTATCCATCCCATTCATCATCTTATATGTCTCAATGAGATCTCCCCTCATTCTTCTAAACTCTAACGAGTACAAGCCTAGTTTATTCAGCCTCTCCTCATAGCTCAACCCCCTCAACTCCGGTATCAGCCTAGTAAACCTCCTCTGCACTCCCTCCAAGGCCAAAATATCCTTGCGCAGGTGTGGCGACCAAAACTGCACACAGTACTCCAGCTGCGGCCTCACCAATGCCCTATACAGCTGCAGCAAGACCTCCCTACTTTTATATTCAATCCCCTTCGCTATGAAGGCCAGCATCCCATTCGCCTTCCTGACCACCTGCTGCACCTGCAAGCTGGGTTTTTGCGACTCATGCACAAGGACCCCGAGGTCCCCCTGCACCGTCGCCTACTGCAGTTTTTCGCCACGTAAGTAATCGTCCTTCCTATCATTCTTCCTACCAAAGTGAACCACCTCACACTTGCCAACATTAAATTCCATTTGCCATTTCCTGGCCCATTCACCCAGCCTATCTAGATCCTTCTGCAGACTCTCCACACCCTCCGCACAATTTGCCTTTCCCCCAATCTTGGTGTCATCAGCAAATTTCGACACCCTGCACTCGGTTCCCTCCTCCAGATCATCTATATAAATGGTAAATAGCTGAGGCCCCAGCACCGACCCCTGGGGCACTCCACTAGTCACCAACCGCCAATCCGAATAGCACCCGTTGACCCCCACTCTCTGCCTCCTATTTGACAACCAATCCTCTATCCACGCTAACACCCTACCCCCAACTCCATGTCCCTCGACCTTCTGCAATAACCTCTTGTGAGGTACTTTGTCAAACGCCTTCTGAAAATCTAGAAAGACCACATCCACCGGCTCTCCTCTATCCACCGCTCTAGACACATCCTCATAGAACTCCAGTAAATTTGTCAGACACGATTTCCCTTTAATGAAACCGTGCTGCGTCTGCTCTATCAAGCAATTCCCTTCAAGATGCCTCGCAATTTCCTCCTTAATGACAGATTCTAACATTTTACCTACCACAGACGTTAAACTGACCGGCCTATAATTCCCCACCTTTTGCCTGGCACCCTTCTTAAACAACGGCGTAACATTAGCCGTTTTCCAATCATCCGGCACTTCCCCGGAATCCAGCGACGTCTGGAAAATAACCACCAGGGCATCCACTATAACCTCTGCCATTTCTTTCAGAGCCCTCGGATGCATTCCATCCGGTCCTGGGGACTTGTCCACAATCAGCCCCTCCAGTCTGTCGAGCACCGCCTCTCTAGTAACAGTAATGTCATTAAGACCCTCCAGTCCTACCACCTTTCCATCGCTAACACCCGGCAAATTATTCACGTCCTCCTCCGTGAAGACAGAAACAAAAAAGTTAGTCAATACCTTAGCCATATCCCCATCCCCTACCACTAGATCCCCTTTCTCATCCTCTAAAGGACCAACGTTCACCCTAGCCAGCCTCTTCCTTTTTATATATTTATAAAAACTCTTGCTATCCTTTTTTATATTAAGCGCTAGCCCAGCTTCATAGTTTCTCCTACCCTTCTTTATGAACTTCTTTGTCAATCTTTGTTGACATTTAAACCTCTCCCAATCCTCTTCTCGCCCACTGCTCTTAGCTACTCTAAATTCCTCCGCTTTTAGTTTAACACTTTCCTTCACCTCCTTCGTTATCCACGGCTTATTACCTCTCCTCCTACTATCCTTTTTGACCATCGGAATAAATTTCTGCTGAGCACCAAGAAAGATCTCCTTAAAGATCCTCCACTGCTCCTCAGCAGACCCTCCCTCCAACGCGCTCCCCCAGTCCACATTCACCAATTCTTCTCTCATCTTACTGTACTCCCCTCTATTCAAACAAAGGACGTGTGTCTGGGAACCCATTTTCTCCTCCTCCATCTGTACCAGAAACTCCACCATACAATGATCACTCTCCCCAAGAGGATCCTTCACCACAAGGTCCCTAATTCTACCCGCCTCATTACATAGCACCAGATCCAAGATAGCTCGCTCCCTCGTCGGCTCCAACACACACTGTTCGAGGAAACTATCCCGGCAGCATTCCAAGAACTCTTCCTCGAGCCCCCCGTGTCTAACATGGGTCGACCAATCAATATGCAGATTGAAATCCCCCATAACTATGCTGTCCCATTCCTGCACGCTGCACTTATTTGCACGTTAACAGCCCGCCCCACCTCCAGATCATTATTCGGGGGCCTATAGACGACACCCACCAGCGTCTTCCTCCCTTTGCTGTTCCTAATCTCCACCCACAACGATTCCACCCTCTGCTCCTTGGCTCCAATATCATCCCTTGCTACCACCGTTTCTTAACTATGGTGTCAGCATGGGGGAGACCAGGACAGGTTGTTGGTGATCCGAACACCTAAAAACATGAAGCCATGTTTCTACTTCATCCCCATTGATGTAGACAGGGGCATGTTCTCCTCTACACTTCCTGAAGTCGGTGGCAATCTTTGTTTTGTTGACATTGAGGGAGAGATTATTGTCACCGCACCAGTTCACCAGGTTCTCTACCTCATTCCTGTTCTCTGTCTCATCATTGTTTGAGATCTGACCCATTACAGTGGTGTCATCAGCAAACTTGAAAATCAAATTGAGGGGAATTTGGCCAAACAGTCATAGGTGTATAAGTGTATATGTCTGAATCGTGCTGGGACCAGAGTCCTGGCGAATTGTATAACTAGGATTGTAGACAGGGCTTTAAACTAATTAGTTGGGGGGGAGGGTTCAGGGGTGGGGGAAATGACAAAATCTAAAGTAAAGGAGAGAGAGTACGTGTGCAGGTTAATGTTGAGGATGTTCCGCTAGTTAAAGGAGAAGGGGGCAGGAGAGAGGTTAGTCGCGTTTCTACAAATAAGGTCCAGATAAAGGCTGGGATGAAGAGACTTTACCTGAATGCACGAAGCATTCGGAACAAAGTGAATGAGCTGTTGGCGCAATTCAGTACAAATGGGTGTGATCTAGTGGCCATTACGGAAACGCGGTTGCAAAGGTGACTGGGACTGGGAACTGAATATCCAGGGTTATCAGGTGTTTAGGAAGGATCGACGGGAGGAAAAAGTGGCTGGGGAAGCTCTGTTGATTAAGGATAATACAGTAAAGTCTGACAACACCAGGTTTTAGTCCAACCGATTTATTTGATAATATTCTCACAAGCCCTCGAAAGATTGGTGAGGCCGCAGCTGGAGTACTGTGTGCAGTTTTGGGCGCCACACCTGCGCAAGGATATTTTGGCCTTGGAGGGAGTGCAGAGGAGGTTTACTAGGCTGATACTGGAGTTGAGGGGATTGAGCTATGAGGAGAGGCTGAATAAACTAGGCTTGTACTCGTTAGAGTTTAGAAAAATGAGGGGAAATCTCATTGAGATATATAAGATGATGAATGGGATGGATAGGATAGAGGTGGAGAGACTCTTCCCACTCAAAAAAGACAGTAGGACTAGGGGGCACAGCCTCAAGATAAAGGGGAGGCGGTTTAGAACGGAGTTGAGGAGGAACTTCTTCACTCAAAGGGTGGTGAATCTCTGGAATTCTCTGCCCGTTGAAGTGGTGGAGGCTGCCTCGCTAAATATTTTTAAGAAGCGGGTTGATGGGTTCTTGATAAGAGAGGAGATTAAGGGTTATGGGGAGAGGGCGGGAAAGTGGAACTGAGCCACGACAGATCAGCCATGATCTTATTGAATGGCGGGGCAGGCTCGAAGGGCCAGATGGCCTACTCCTGCTTCTATTTCTTATGTTCTTATGTTCTTATAAAACCTGGTGTTGTCAGACTTTTTAATGTGTTTACACCAGTCCAACGCCGGCATTCCCACATCATGATTAAGGATAATATTAAGGATTAAGGGGGCGGCATGGTAGCACAGTGGTTAGCACTGCTGCTTCACAGCTCCAGGGTCCTGGGTTCGATTCCCGGCTCGGGTCACTGCCTGTGTGGAGTTTGCACATTCTCCTCGTGTCTGCGTGGGTTTTCTCCGGGTGCTCCGGTTTCCTCCCACAGTCCAAAGATGTGCGGGTTAGGTTCATTGGCTATGCTAAAATTGCCCCTTAGTGTCCAGGGATGTGTAGGTTAGAGGGATTAGCAGGTAAATGTGGAGGGATATGGGGATAGGGTCTGGGTGGGATTGTGTTCGGTGCAGACTCGATGGGCCGAAGGGCCTGTTTCTGCACTGTAGGGTTCTATGCTGGTTCTATATGCAGGGTAGAATAGGTGCAGGGTGATGTGGCGGTGCGGGCTCGTTGGGCCGAAGGGCCTGTTTCCCGTGCTGGGTTGTTCTTTGTATCTTTGTATTCTTAACCTCAACTGAGGTGTGGCGACCCTCAGGTTAAATCACTACTCGCCATCGCTCTCCCTCAGCAGCCTATGGTCACCTGGGATAAACACAGTGGTATTATCACTGAACTGGTAATCCAGAGAGCCAGGGTAAGGCTCTGAGGATCCGGGTTCGAATCCCACCACAGTAGATGGTGAAATTTGAATTCAGTAAAAAATCTGGAATTGAGAATCTACTGATGACCGTGAAACCATTGTCGGAAAAAGCCATCTGGTTCACCAATGTCATTTGGGGAAGGAAATCTGCCATCCTTACCCGGTCTGGCCTACATCTGACTCCAGAGCCACAGCAATGGGCGGCACGGTAGCACAGTGGGTTAGCACTGCTGCTTCACAGCTCCAGGGTCCTGGGTTCGATTCCCGGCTCGGGTCACTGTCTGTGTGGAGTTTGCACATTCTCCTCGTGTCGGCGTGGGTTTCCTCCGGGTGCTCCGGTTTCCTCCCACAGTCCAAAGATGTGCGGGTTAGGTTGATTGGCCGTGCTAAGAAATTGCCCCTTAGTGTCCAGGGATGTGTAGGTTAGAGGGATTAGTGGGTATAATATGTAGGGATACGGCCTGCGTGGGACACACCTTTGGACACTAAGGGTCAACTTAGCATGGCCAATCCATGTAAGCCACACATCTTTGGACACTAAGGGACAATTTAGCATGGCCAATCCATATAAACTACACATCTTTGGACACTAAGGGGCCATTCCACCTAACCTACACATCTTTAGACACTAAGGGGCAATTTAGCATGGCCAATCCACCTAACCTACACATCTTTGGACACTAAGGGGCAATTTAGCATGGCCAATCCACCTAACCTACACATCTTTGGACACTAAGGGGCAATTTAGCATGGCCAATCCACCTAACCTACACATCTTTGGACACTAAGGGGCAATTTAGCATGGCCAATCCACCTAACCTACACATCTTTGGACACTAAGGGGCAATTTAGCATGGCCAATTTCTCCCACAGTCCAAAGATGTGCAGGTTAGGTGGATTGGCCATGCTAAATTGCCCCTTAGTGTCCAAAGATGTGCAGGTTAGGTGGATTGGCCATGCTAAATTGCCCCTTAGTGTCCAAAGGTGTGCTGGTCAGGTGGATTGGCCGTGCTAAATATTTCAGGGTTACAGACATCAGGTGAGAGGGATAGTCTGGGTAAGATACTCTGAGAGAGTCTGTGCAGGCATAATGGACCGAATGGTCTCTTCTGCACTATAGCGATTAGGAACAATAGTGCCAAGAACTGAAATATAAGTAAAGTTTATTTATTAGTGTCACAAGTAAGGCTTACATTAACACTGCAATGAAGTTACTGTGGAAACCCCTTAGTTGTCACACTCTGGCGCCTGTTCGGGTACACTGAGGGAGAATTTAGCATGGCCAATGCACCCTAACTAGCACGTCTTTCAGGCTGTGGGAGGAAACCAGAGCAGGAAACCCATGCAGACATGGGGAGAATGTGCAGATTCCACACAGACAGTGACCCAAGGCGGGAATCGAACCTGGGTCACTGGCGCTGTAAGGTGCCACCGTGTTGCCCATAAAGAGTTTAGAATGAGGATTGGACCAATTTGACAATTGAAAGGCAGCTTTGAGTGGGGAAGCTGCAGGTGAAATGAGATTCCAGCATTAATTCATTCCAATCAAAGCCATAGGGATCTGGGAGAGGAGGGGGAGGGGGTGGCATGGTGAAGGGAAGTGGGGGAAGGTGATGGGGGGATCTGCAAGACTCTGGTTGCAGGAACGCTGGACAGTTCAGAGTAACAGTGCAACAGTTAAGAGCAGAGGCATAGCTAGAGGATGTTGCCTGGATTGGGAGGCATGCCTTATGAGGATAGGTTGAGGGAGCTCGGTCTCTTCTCCCTGGAGAGACAAAGGTTGAGAGGCGACCTGATAGAGGTTTATAAGATGTTGAGAGGAATAGATAGGGTGGATTCTCAGAGGCTATTTCCCAGGGCTGAAATGGTCGCTATGAGAGGACACAGGTTTAAGAACATAAGAAATAGGAGCAGGAGTAGGCCATCTGGCCCTTCGAGCCTGCCCCGCCATTCAATAAGATCATGTCTGATCTGTCGTGGCTCAGTTCCACATTCCTGCCCTCTCCCCATAACTCTTAATCCCCTCGTTTATCAAAAACCTATCAACCTGCGTCTTAAAAATATTTAGCGAGGCAGCCTCCACCACTTCAACGGGCAGAGAATTCCAGAGATTCACCACCCTTTGAGTGAAGAAGTTCCTCCTCAACTCCGTTCTAAACTGCCCCCCCTTTATCTTGAGGCTGTGCCCCCTAGTCCTACTGTCCTTTCTGAGCGGGAAGAGCCTCTCCACTTCTATCCTATCCATCCCATTCATCATCTTATACGTCTCAATGAGATCTCCCCTCATTCTTCTAAACTCTAACGAGTACAAGCCTAGTTTATTCAGCCTCTCCTCATAGCTCAACCCCCTCAACTCCGGAGGGTGCTGGGGAGCAGGTACAGAGGAGA
>CM075755.1:5636754-5664254 GCA_037974335.1 Prionace glauca
GATAGAGAGAGAGACAGACAGACAGACACAGACAACAACTGTCTGCTGGTGTAACAGCCACATTTTATGTCTTAAAAGAAAGTCTCATCTCAATCGTAACCAACAGAACATAGTGAAAACAGAAGAAATTAGCAAAGAGGAAAGATCAGTCTGGAAGACGACAAACTTGATTACATTTTGAGGTGACTAATTATTTTTTTAAGTGGGAAAAGTAATTACCTAAATAGCATTCCATTAGAATCGTGTTTGATTCAGTTTGTTAACAGTTGAGTTAACCTGTGTACTGTTAGTTAGAGAAATAATGTGATACTTGTTGATTTTACAGAAAGAGTCTTTGGTAGTTATTTTGATTTAACCGCTAATAGCTGTTGAAGATAATCTCCCTTCTCACCCACAATTTAACAGATTCTGAAGGGAGGTACTTCTCTTTGAGTGTTTGAGTGTTAGCTCTGAGAGATGAGATCAAGCCTCCTCTTCGTAACAATATAGCACTTAATAAAAGGTGCAAAGGTACTTCATAGGAGCATTATAAAACAAAACATGACACTTTAGAGAGATGGTGTAATGGTTCTCATAGAATCCCCACAGTGCAGAAAGAGGCCATTCAGCTATCGAGCCCACACCAACCACAATCCCATTCCTGTAATCCCTCATATTTACCCGTATAAGATGATGAATGGGATGGATAGGATAGAGGTGGAGAGACTCTTCCCGCTCAAAAAAGACAGTAGGACTAGGGGGCACAGCCTCAAGATAAAGGAGGGGCGGTTTAGAACAGAGTTGAGGAGGAACTTCTTCACTCAAAGGGTGGTGAATCTCTGGAATTCTCTGCCCATTGAAGTGGTGGAGGCTGCCTCGCTAAATATTTTTAAGAAACGGGTTGATGGGTTTTTGATAAGAGAGGGGATTAAGGGTTATGGGGAGAGGGCAGGAAGGTGGAGCTGAGTCACGACAGATCAGCCATGATCTTATTGAATGGCGGGGCAGGCTCGAAGGGCCAGATGGCCTACTCCTGCTCCTATTTCTTATGTTCTTATGTTCTTAATCCCCCTAAACACTAGGGTTAATTTAATATTGCCAACACATCTAATCTGTACATCTTTGGACTGAGAGAAGAAACTGTCACTGGACTCTTAAAAAAAAGCCTCAATGTCCGAATGCTAAAATGTTTGGGAAGCGATAACTCTGATATTTCAGTTATTGTACAAAGTATTCCCAGTCAGAAATCCCGGAACTTTGTTTGCTTTGCATCTTATCTGTTGAATGAGAATGTGCTTTGTAGTTGGTCACCCTATTATATGAAAGGATATTATTAAACTAGAAAGAGTGTAGAAAGGATTTGTTAGGATGCTGTCAGGACTTGATGGTTTGAGTTATAAGGAGAGGCTGGATAGACTGGGACTTTTTTCTCTGGAGCGTAGGAGGCTGAGAGATGACCTTATAGAGGTCTATAAAATAATGAGGGGCATGGATCTAGATAGTCAATATCTTTTCCCAAAGTTAGGGGAGTCTAAAACTAGAGGGCACAGGTTTAAGGTGAGAGGGGAGAGATACAAAAGGGTCCAGAGGGACAATTTTTTTCATACAGAGGGTGGTGAGTGTCTGGAACAAGCTGTCAGTGGTAGTAGTAGAGGTGGGTACAATTCTGTCTTTTAAAAAGCGTTTAAACAGTTACAGGGGTAAGATTGGTACTTAGGGAAAATTTAGCATGGCTAATGCACCTAACCCACACATCTTTTGGACTGTGGAAAGAAACTGGAGCACCCGGAGGAAACCCATGCAAACACAGGGAGAGCATGCAAACTTCACTCAGACAGTGACCCAAGCCAGGAATTGAACCTGGGTCCCTAGCACTGTGAGGCAGCAGTTCTACCACTGTGCCTCCTATCAGTTGGAAACCTTGTTTTGTAAACCCATTGGGAAGGTCATCGGCATCTATCGAGCAGAGTAGGGTGGCATGGCGGCACAGTGGCAAGCACTGTCTATGTAGAGTTTGCATGTTCTCCCCGTGTCTGGTAAGGCCGCAGCTGAAGTACTGTGTGCAGTTTTGATCGCCGCACTTACGCAAGGATATTTTGGCCTTGGAGGGAGTGCAGAGGAGGTTTACTAGGCTGATACCAGAGTTGAGGGGGTTGAGCTATGAGGAGAGGCTGAATAAACTAGGCTTGTACTCGTTAGAGTTTAGAAGAATGAGGGGAGATCTCATTGAGACGTATAAGATGATGAATGGGATGGATAGGATAGAGGTGGAGAGACTCTTCCCGCTCAAAAAAGACAGTAGGACTAGGGGGCACAGCCTCAAGATAAAAGAGGGGCGGTTTAGAATGGAGTTAAGGAGGAACTTCTTCACTCAAAGGGTGGTGAATCTCTGGAATTCTCTGCCCGTTGAAGTGGTGAATTTTTAAGACGCAGGTTGATGTGTTTTTGATAAGAGAGGGGATTAAGGGTTATGGGGAGAGGGCGGGAATGTGGAACTGAGCCACGACAGATCAGCCATGATCTTATTGAATGGCGGGGCAGGCTCGAAGGGCTAGATGGCCTACTCCTGCTCCTATTTCTTATGTTCTTATGTTCTTATGTGTCTGTGTAGGTTTCCTCTGAGCGCTCCGGTTTCCTTCCAGGGTCCGAAATATGTGCTGGTTAGATGCATCAGCCATGTTAAATTCTCCCTCGGTGTAACCCGAACAGGTACCGGAGTGTGGTGACTAGGGGATTTTCACAGTAACTTCATTGCAGTGTTAATGTAAGCCTTACTTGTGACTAATAAATGAGCTTAAATTTTAAGACATTAGAGTTGAGGAGAGTAAGAAGTGACTTGATCGAAACCTATAGGATCCTGAGAAGCGTGGATGTGGAGAGGATCTTTCCTCTTGTGGGACAATCTCGAACTCGGGGGTCAGTGTTTAAAAATAAGGGAGTCGCCCATTTAAGACGGAGATGAGGAGGATTGTTTTCTCTCAGAGGGTGGGGAGTTTCTGGAACTCTCTTCCTCAGAAGGCACTTGAAATGGAGTCTTTGAATATTTTTAAGGCAGAGCTGGGTAGGTTCAAGTCATGGAGGTTCACAGCATGGAAACAGGCCCTTTGGCCCAACTTGTCCATGCTGCCCTTTCTCTTTAAACCCCTAAGCTAGTGCCCATTACCAGCGCTGGCCCATACCCCTCTACACCCAAATTACCCATGTAACTGTCTAAATGCTTTTTAAAAGGTTCTTGATTAACGAGAGTGTGAAAGGTTATCTGGGGTGAAAGGTTATCGAGATAGGAAGGTTATTGGGGTGAAAGGTTATCGGGGTGAAGGGTTATCGGTGTGAAAGGTTATCGGGGTGAAGGGTTATTGGGGTGAAAAGTTATCGGGGTGAAGAGTTATCGGGGTGAAAAGTTATCAGGGTGAAAGGTTATCGGGGTGAAAGGTTATCGGGGTGAAAGGTTATCGGGTGAAAGGAAATCGGGGTGAAGGGTTATTGGGGTGAAAGGTTATCGGGCTGAAAGGTTATCGGGCTGAAAGGTTATCGAGGTGAAAGGTTATCGGGGTGAAGGGTTATCGGGGTGAAAGGTTATCGGGGTGAATAGTTATCGGGGTGAATGGTTATCGGGGTGAAAGGTTATCAGGGTGAAAGGTTATCGGGGTGAAAGGTTATCGGGGTGAAAGGTTATCGGGGTGAAAAGTTATCAGGGTGAAAGGTTCTCGGGGTGAATGGTTATCGGGGTGAAAGGTTATTGGGGTGAAAGGTTATCGGAGTTAAAGGTTATCGGGGTGAAAGGTTATTGGGGTGAAAGGTTATCGGAGTTAAAGGTTATCGGGGTGAAGGGTTATCGGGGTGAATGGTTATCGGGCTGAAAGGTTATCGGGGTGAATGGTTATCGGGGTGAATGGTTATCGGGGTGAAAGGTTATCAGGGTGAAAGGTTATCGGGGTGAAAGGTTATCGGGGTGAAAGGTTATCGGGGTGAAAAGTTATCAGGGTGAAAGGTTCTCGGGGTGAATGGTTATCGGGGTGAAAGGTTATCGGGGTGAAAGGTAATCGGGGTGAAGGGTTATTGGGGTGAAAGGTTATCGGGCTGAAAGGTTATCGGGGTGAAAGGTTATCGGGGTGAAGGGTTATCGGTGTGAAAAGTTATCGGGCTGAAAGGTTATCGGGGTGAATGGTTATCGGGGTGAAGGGTTATCGGGGTGAAAAGTTATCGGGCTGAAAGGTTATCGGGGTGAATGGTTATTGGGGTGAAAGGTTATCGGGCTGAAAGGTTATCGGGGTGAATGGTTATCGGGGTGAAAGGTTATCGGGGTGAAAGGTTATCGGGGTGAAAGGTTATTGGGGCAATGGTTATCGGGGTGAAAGATTATCGGGGTGAAAGGTTATCCGGGTTAAAGGTTATCGGGGTGAAAGGTTATTGGGGTGAAAGGTTATCAGGGTGAAAGGTTTTTGGGGTGAAAGGTTATCGGAGTTAAAGGTTATCGGGGTGAAAGGTTATCGGGGTGAAAGGTTATCGGGGTGAAAGGTTATCTGGGCGAAAGGTTATCGGGGTGAAAGGTTATCGGGGTGAAAGGTTATCTGGGTGAAAGGTTATCGGGGTGAAAGGTTTTTGGGGTGAAAGGTTATTGGGGTGAAAGGTTATCGGGGTTAAAGGTTATCGGGGTGAAAGGTTATTGGGGTGAAAGGTTATCTGGGTGAAAGGTTATCGGGGTGAAAGGTTTTTGGGGTGAAAGGTTATTGGGGTGAAAGGTTATCGGGGTTAAAGGTTATCGGGGTGAAAAGTTATCGGGGTGAAAGGTTATCGGGGTGAAAAGTTATCGGGGTGAAAGGTTATCGGGGTGAAAGGTTATCGGGGTGAAAGGTTATCGGGGTGAAAGGTTATTGAGGTGAAAGGTTATCGAGGGGGAGGAGGGAGGAATGTGGAGCTGTGGTTACAGTCAGATCAGTGTGTCTTATGGAATGACGTAGTAGGCTCGAGGGGCTGAGTGGCCTCCTCCTGTTCCTCATATATAAACCTGTATGTCTTTCAGTCGAACTTTTCAATCGACAGCCGTGCTGTCCATCTGTCAGGATATGGGGAAGTTCGAAGGTCCTGACTGAGTGAGATTGAACAATATATCGAAGCATTGGCAAATGACATTGGTCAGGGATACTGGACTGAAACTCTTTGACCAACTTTAATCCCAATTTTTGAATCGGCCAAAGCTTGTCGCTGTTAGTCTGACAGTTATTCGGTGTTGACTGGTCACTATTGGAGATTCAGCCGCTAATTTGAAGAGATGGATTTCATCTGGAGTCCAGATTGTATTTGGGTTGATCACAGAATCGCTATTGTACAGAAGGAGATCATTTGACCCTCTCTCCAAACGAGCATCATGACAGTGCCATTCTCCTGGCCTTTCTCCTCACTCCTGCATCTTGTTTCCATTCAAATAATCACCTCATCCCCTCTCGAGTGCCTCGATCGAACCTGTCACAAGAACATAAGAAATAGGAGCAGGAGTCGGCCATCTGGCCCTTCGAGCCTGCCCCGCCATTCAATAAGATCATGGCTGATCTGTCGTGGCTCAGTTCCACTTTCCCGCCCTCTCCCCATAACCCTTAATCCCTTCTCTTATCAAAAACCCATCAACCCGCGTCTTAAAAATATTTAGCGAGGCAGCCCCCACCACTTCAACGGGCAGAGAATTCCAGAGATTCACCACCCTTTGAGTGAAGAAGTTCCTCCTCAACTCCGTTCTAAACCGCCCCCCCTTTATCTTGAGGCTGTGCCCCCTAGTCCTACTGTCCCCGGTCACACCCCAGGCAGCACATTCCAGACCCCAATCACAGAACCATAGAAACTCTACAGTGTGGAAAGAGGCCATTTGGCCCATCGAGCCTGCACCAACAACAATCCCACCCAGGCCCTATCTCCACAAGCCCACATGTTTACCCCACCAATGCCCCTCATACTAAGGAGCAACTTAGCATGGCCAATTAACCTAATCTGCACATCTTTGGACACTAAGGGGCAATTTAGCATGGCCAATCCACCTAACCTGCACATCTTTGGACACTAAGGGGCAATTTAGCATGGCCAATTCTCCTAACCTATACATCTTTGGACACTAAGGGGCAATTTAGCATGGCCAATCCACCCTAACCTACACATCTTTGGACACTAAGGGACAATTTAGCATGGCCAATCCACCTAACCTACACATCTTTGGACACTAAGGGACAATTTAGCATGGCCAATCCACCTAACCCACACATCTTTGGACACTAGGGGGCAATTTAGCATAGCCAATCCCCTTAACCTGCACATCTTTGGACACTAAGGGGCAATTTAGCATGGCTAATTCACTAACATGTTCATCTTTGGACACTAAAAGGCAATTTAGCATGACAAATCCACGTAACCTGCACATCCAAAGTCCAAAGATGTGTGGATTAAGTTGATTGGCCATGCTAAATTGCCACTTTAATGTCCTAGGATCATAGGTTCGTGGGATTCATGGGGTAAATATGTGGGTGCATGGAGATAGGGCCTGGGTGGGACTGTTGTGAGTGCAGACTCGATGGGCTGAATGGCAGGGATTAATGACTATTTTTGAAGTGCGGGAGGAAACAAGAGCACATGGAGGAAACCCACACAGATACGGGAGGACATGCAGATTTCACACAGGAGGATTCGATAAGTACATGGGACTTAGTAAGAGCGTAGAACATTCCAGCGCAGTACAGGCCCTTCAGCCCTCGATGTTGCGCCGACCAATGGAATCAATCTAATGACCCTCTAACCTAAACTATTCCAATGTTATCCAGGATGTTGCCTGGTATGGAGGGGAGGTCCTATGAGGAGAGACTGAGGGATTTGGGTTGTTTTCGATGGAAAGAAGGCGGCTAAGAGGGCATCTTATTGAAACATATAAGATGATTAGAGGTTTAGATAGGGTGAATAGTGATAACCTTTTTCCTCGGATGGAGAAAGCTAGCACGAGGGGGCATGGCTTTAAATTAAGGGGGGGTAGTTATAGGACTGATGTCAGGGGTAGGTTCTTTACCCAGAGGGTGGTGAGGGACTGGAATGCCCTGCCTGCTGCAGTTGTAAATGCTCCTAGTTTGGGGGCGTTTAAGAGATCTGTAGATAGGTTTATGGATGAAAAGGGATTGGTTTAGGCTAGTGGGTCATTGTTTTTGTAACTGGTCGGCGCAACATCGTGGGCCGAAGGGCCTGTTCTGCGCTGTAATGTTCTTTGTTCAATATGCCTATCCACTGACCATTTGAACGCCCTTAAAGTTGGCGAGTCCACAACTGCTGCAGGCAGGGCATTCCACACCCTTACTATCCTCTGAGTAAAGAACCTACCTCTGACATCCATCCTATAATTACCACCCCTCAATTTAAAGCGATAAAGCTACAAAAGTTATAGGCAAACCTAGTAGGTAGGGACATAGATCGGCCGTGATCTTATTGAATGGCGGGGCAGGCTCGAAGGGCCAGATGGCCTACTCCTGCTGCTATTTCTTATGTTCTTATGTTCAACGTAACTTGAAGGCCAAAGCGCCTGCTTGTCCTGTGGTTATTCTACGTTCTATGTTCAGACAGAGACCCAAGGGGAGAGTTGAACCCGGCCAAGAGGCGGCAGTGCTAACCATTGCGCCACTCATTGACCTGGAGTGCCCACCTACAGAGACACAGAGGGACTCAGAGGGCAGGGTGTCCCCACAGGCAATGGTTTTTTTACATTTTCCGTGCACGTTATTCACACACTCGCTCGCTGCCTGTGAGGGTAGGATGGTGAGGGCGACAGCGCTGGGTTGGTTGAGGGGGTTGGGGGGGGGGGGGGGACAGCTGTGGAATAGAGATAGATTGCAATTTAAACACGAATGAATGATTCTGTAGGCCGTTCCGAGATTAGCGATCAACCCCCCTGACAAATGGTCGCTACGAGAGGACACAGGTTTAAGGTGCGGGGAGGGAAGTACAGAGGTGATGTTAAGGGTAAGTTTTTCACTCAGAGGGTGGTGAGTGAATGGAATCGGCTGCCGTCATCGGTGGTGGAGGCGAACTCGCTGGGGTCTTTTAAAAGACTTCTGGATGAGTATATGGGGTTTAATGGGATTGGGGGTTATAGATAGGTCTATAGATTGGTGGGGTTGATGTGATCGGCGCAACTCGAGGGCCGAAGGGCCTGTTTGTGCTGTAATGTTCTATGTTCTATGTTCTAAACCGTACAGGTGTGCAAGCTGCTCTCGTAACCTCAGCGCTGCCAATTGCCGAGATTTTTGACACGGAGAGCGTCGGAAGGGAAAATATGAATAACACCGTGACGAGGGATTTAATGGGATCGAGGGTTACAGATAGGCCCGGCAGGTAGGGATAGGATCGGCGCAACCTGTGGGCCGAAGGGCCTGAGCGTGCTGTACTGTTCCAACATGTGAAATCGCATCAGGTTTGGCTGAAGATGCACTGACTGTGGGAGGGTGGGGGGGTCCGGGGGTGGTGGGGGTGGGGTACTCCCCCCCCCCCCCCCCCCCCTCCCAACACCTTCCTTTCAAATTCTTATTTTTATTCATTTTTGGGGGCATGCCATTTGTTGCCCATCTCTTGGAGGGCAGTTGAGAGTCAGCTACACATGGCTGAGGCTCTGGAGTCACATGTAGGCCAGGCCGGGTAAGGACAGCAGATTTCCTTCTCTAAAGGGACGTTAGAACATAGAACATTACAGCACAAACAGGCCCTTCGGCCCTCAAGTTGCGCCGATCACATCAACCCCACCAATCTATAGACCTATCTATAACCCCCAATCCCATTAAACCCCATATACTCATCCAGAAGTCTTTTAAAAGACCCCAGCGAGTTCGCCTCCACCACCGATGACGGCAGCCGATTCCATTCACTCACCACCCTCTGAGTGAAAAACTTACCCCTAACATCACCTCTGTACTTCCCTCCCCGCACCTTAAATCTGTGTCCTCTCGTAGCGACCATTTCAACCCGGGGAAATAGCCTCTGAGAGTCCACCCTATCTATTCCTCTCAACATTTTATAAACTTCTATCAGGTCACCTCTCAATCTTCGCCTCTCCAGGGAAAAGAGTCCCAGCTCCCTCAACCTATCTTCATAAGGCATGCCTCCCAGTCCAGGCAACATCCTTGTAAATCTCCTCTGCACCCTTTCAATAGCTTCTACGTCTTTCCTATAGTGAGGCGACCAGAACTGCGCACAGTACTCCAAATGAGGCCTGACAAGGGTCCTGTAAAGTTGCAACATTACCTCCAGACTCCTAAACTCAATCCCTCGATTAATGAAGGCCAGTACACCATACGCCTTCTTGACCACCTCCTCCACCTGCGAGGCCGATTTAAGAGTCCTGTGGACCCGGACCCCGAGATCCTTCTGCTCTTCAACGCTACTAAGACTCCTGCCCTTGATAGTGTACTCGTTCATCCCGTTGGTTCTGCCGAAATGGACGACTACACATTAGAGCAAACTCCGCACAGAATCGCTGTCTGAAAGACGTGCGGGTTAGGTGGATTGGCCATACTAAATTCTCTGTTAGTGCTACCCGAACAGGAGTGTGCCGACTCGGGGATTCTGACAGTAATTTCATTGCAGTGTTGATGTAAGCCTACTTGTGACGCTAATAAATAAACTTTAAACAGGTGGTGAGGTGAACGGTGCCCCAGTATTCTAGGTTTTATCAATAGCGGCAGAGAGTACAAGAACAAGGAGATTGTGCTAAACTTATACAAGACACAAGTTAGGCCTCAGTTGGGACATTGTGTACTGTTTTGGGTGCCACACTATAGGATTGATGTGAATGCAAACATAAAGGTTATTTATTTAAAACATAGAACATAGAACACAGAACATTACAGCGCAGAACAGGCCCTTCGGCCCACTATGTTGGAACCAGCATAGAACCCTACAGTGCAGAAACAGGCCCTTCGGCCCATCGAGTCTGCACCGAACACAATCCCACCCAGACCCTATCCCCATATCCCGACACATTTACCTGCTAATCCCTCTAACCTACACAACCCAGGACACTAAGGGGCAATTTTAGCATAGCCAATGAACCTAACCCGCACATTTTTGGACTGTGGGAGGAAACCGGAGCACCCGGAGAAAACCCACGCAGACACGAGGAAAATGTGCAAACTCCACACAGGCAGTGACCCCGAGCCGGGAATCGAACCCAGGACCCTGGAGCTGTGAAGCAGCAGTGCTAACCACTGTGCTACCGTGCCGCCCAGTTACAAAACAATGACCCACTAACCTAAATCAATCCCTTTTCGTCCATAAACCTATCCACGGATCTCTTAAACGCCCCCAAACTAGGCGCATTTACAACTGCAGCTGGCAGGGCATTCCAATCCCTCACCACCCTCTGGGTAAAGAACCTACCCCTGACATCAGTCCTATAACTACCCCCCCTTAATTTAAAGCCATGCCCCCTCGTGCTAGATTTCTCCATCCGAGGATAAAAGGCTATCACTGTCCACTCTATCTAAACCTCTAATCATCTTATATGTTTCAATGAGATCCCCTCTTAGCCGCCTTCTTTCCAGCGAAAACAACCCCAAATCCCTCAGCCTCTCCTCATAGGACCTCCCCTCCATACCAGGCAACATCCTGGTAAACCTCCTCTGCACCCTCTCCAAAGCCTCCACATCCTTCCTGTAATGTGGGGACCAGAACTGCACACAAAACTCCAAGTGAGGACGCACCAGAGTTGTGTACAGTTGCAACATAATGCTGCAACTCCTAAATTCAATCCCCCTACCAATAAACGCCAAGACACAAGATTTGTCACATGTAGGCTTATATTTACACTGCAATGAAGTTACTGTGAAAATCCCTTAGTTGCCACACTCTTTGGGCACACAGAGAATTTAGCATGGCCAATGCACCCAATCTTTTGGACTGTGGGAGGAAACCCATGCAGACACAGGAAGAATGTGCAAACTCCACACAAACAGTGACCCAAGCCTGGAGTTGAACCCAGGTCTCTGGCATTGTGAGGCAGCAGTGCTAACCGCTGTGCCACCGTGCCCTCCTTATTGGAGAGAGCACAAAAGAGGTTTACAAGAATGGTTCCAGGGATGAGAAACTTCAGTTATGAGGATGGATTGGAGAGATTGGGATTGTTCTCCTTGGAAAGAGAAAGGAGTTTAATTAAAGGTGTTCAAAATAATGAAGGGGCTGGACAGAGTAGACAGAGAAAGAGAGAGGAACTGCCCCTGCTCGGAAATGGATCGAGAACGGAAGATTTAAAGAGATTCGCACAAGGAACAAATGTGACGTGAGAGAGAAATCTTTTCCATCAGGTGAGTGGTGTGGGTCTAGAATGCAAGGCTTGGAAGTGTGGTGGAGGCAGGTTTAACTGAGGTACTCAAGAGGGCATTAGATGATTAGCAGAGCTCTGAAGAGGGGTCATCCAGACTCGAAACATTGGCTCTAATCTCTCTCAGTAAGAAGCCTGACAACACCAGGTTTTAATCCAATCTATTTATTTGATAGTGAACTCTCAAACTTTCAGGGTTTGTCCCCTTCGTCAGGTGAATGGAGAGTTCTGGCTTCAGACAGAGCATATAAAGCACAGACAGTTTAGAGATTACTGATTAGAATGCGAATCCTTACACCTAACCTGCTGTTCAAGTCTTAAAGAGGCCAACAATGTGAGTGGAAAGAGCATTAAGCACAGGTTAAAGAGATGTGTATTGTCTCCAGACAGTACAGTAAGTGAGGTTTTGCAAACCCAGGCAAGTCACGGGGGTTACAGATAGTGCGACATGAACCCAAGATCCCTGTTGAGACCGTCCTCATGTGTGCGGAACTTGGCTATCAGTCTCTGTTCAGCGACTCTGCGCTGTCGTGTGTCATGAAGGCCGCCTTGGAGAATGCTTACCCGAAGGTCAGAGGCTGAATGCCCGTGACCACTGAAGTGTTCGCCAACGTCTAACCTCTCTCCACAGGTGCTGCCAGTCCTGCTGAGATTTTCCAGCATTTTCTGTTTCCGATTCCAGTAATTTGCTTTTTTTTTAATCTCAGATCCCACCCTGGTTCCTCTAACAATTACCTCATTCCGCAATCCTGATTACCCAACCTCCTGCAGGTAGAAACAGTTTATCCTTAATTGCCCAAACACGTTTATTTTAGATGCAGTGATTAAATCTGCCCTTAACCTTCTGAACTACAAGGTGAAACAGGGCCTGCTTGTCTAATCTTACCGCATCACTAATGTTCCCCGTTCCCCTGCTCTCGCTCTGGTTCTTTCCCGGGATTCTTTCCAATGCCACGGCACAATTCATAGACTCGGCAGTGCAGGAAAAGGCCATTCAGCCCAGCAGAAGTGCATCGGTTCTCTGACAGAGCACCTTATCCAGGCCCTTCCCTCCACCCTATCCCCATAGCTAAGGGGCAATTTAGCATGGCCAATCCACCTAACCTGCACATCTTTGGACACTAAGGGACAATTTAGCATGGCCAATCTACCTAACCTGCACATCTTTGGACACTAAGGGACAATTTAGCATGGCCAATCCACCTAACCTGCACATCTTTGGACACTAAGGGGCAACTTAGCATGGCCAAACCACGTAATCTGCACATCTTTGGACACTAAGGGGAAACTTAGCATGGCCAATCCACCTAACCTGCACATCTTTGGACACTAAGGGGCAATTTAGCATGGCCAATCCACCTAACCTGCACATCTTTGGACATTAAGGGGCAACTTAGCATGGCCAATCCACCTAACCTACACATCTTTGGACACAAAGGGGTAATTTAGCATGGCCAATCCACCTAACCTACACATCTTTGTACTAAAGTCAAATTTAGCATGGCCAATCCACCTAACCTACACATCTTTGGACACAAAGGGGTAATTTAGCATGGCCAATCCACCTAACCTACACATCTTTGTACTAAAGTCAAATTTAGCATGGCCAATCCACCTAACCTACACATCTTTGGACACAAAGGGGTAATTTAGCATGGCCAATCCACCTAACCTACACATCTTTGTACTAAAGTCAAATTTAGCATGGCCAATCCACCTAACCTACACATCTTTGGAGACAAAGGGGCAATTTAGCATGGCCAATCCACCTAACCTGCACATCTTTGGACACTAAGGGGCAATTTAGCATGGCCAATCCACCTAACCTACACATCTTTGGACACAAAGGGGTAATTTAGCATGGCCAATCCACCTAACCTACACATCTTTGTACTAAAGTCAAATTTAGCATGGCCAATCCACCTAACCTACACATCTTTGGACACAAAGGGGTAATTTAGCATGGCCAATCCACCTAACCTACACATCTTTGTACTAAAGTCAAATTTAGCATGGCCAATCCACCTAACCTACACATCTTTGGACACTAAGGGGAAACTTAGTATGGCCAATCCACCTAACCTGCACATCTTTGGACACTAAGGGGCAATTTAGCATGGCCAATCCACCTAACCTACACATCTTTGGACACTAAGCAGCAATTTAGCATGGCCAATCCACCTAACCTGCACATCTTTGGACACTAAGGGGCAATTTAGCATGGCCAATCCACCTAACCTGCACATCTTTGGACACTAAGGGGCAATTTAGCATGGCCAATCCACCTAACCTGCGCATCTTTGGACACTAAGGGGCAATTTAGCATGGCCAATCCACCTAACCTGCACATCTTTGGACACTAAGGGGCAATTTAGCATGGCCAATCGTGTGGGTGGGCACAATGTTTAACCAGGGGACCTGGGTTCGATTCCCGGCTTGGGTCACTGTGCGGAGGCTGCACATTCTCCTCATGTCTGCGTGGGTTTCCTCCGGTGCTCCAGCTTCCTCCCACAGTCCAAAGATGTGCTGGTTAGATGCATCGGCCATGCTAAACTTTCCCTCTGCGTTACCCAAAGAGACGCCGGAATGTGGGAACAAGGGGATTTTCACATTAACTTCATTGCAGTGTTAATGTAAGCCTGCTTGTGACTAATAAATAAATTTACAATCCACCTAACCTGCACATCTTTCAGGTGTGGGAGGAAACCGGAGCACCCGGAGGAAACCCACGCAGACACAGGGAGACTCCACACAGACAGTGACCCAAGCTGGGAATGGAACCCAGTTCCCTGGCACTGTGAGGCAGCAGTGTTAAGCACTGTGCCACCATCTCATCCCGAATTTGGCCGTAATGCTCCAACTATTCATTTTGGTAGGACAAACTTGAATGCGGATTACAGGGTCAACGGCAGGGTTCTGAGGAACGTGGAGGAACAGAGAGATCTTGGGGGTTCGTATCCACAGATCTCTGAAGGTTGCCACTCAAGTGGATAGAGCCGTGAAGTGTGGGACAAGTTTTTCACACAGTGGGGTGCCTGGAACACGCTGCCAGAGGACTGATGGAAGCAGGCACATCAGCAAAGAAGCATCTGGATGGGTACATGATGAGCACATCCCGGAGGAGACCTGTTATTTCCTTGGCAGCACGGTGGCACAGTGGGTTAGCGCTACTACCTCACAGCTCAGGGACGTGGGTTCGATTCCCGGCTCGGGGTCACTGCCTGTGCGGAGTTTGCACATTCTCCTCGTGTCTGCGTGGATTTCCTCCGGGTGCTCCGGTTTCCTCCCACAGTCCAAACATGTGCGGGTTAGACATAGGATCATAGAACCCTACAGTGACCTGAGTCAGGAATCGAACCCAGGTCCCTGAGCTGTGAAGCAGCAGGTGCTAACCCACTGTGCCACCGTGTTGCCTACTCTTAACCTGTCTGGCCCACGGGTGACTCCAAACCCTACAACAACGCTGTTGACCCTTTGCTGCCTCTGAAGTGCTGAGTAAAGCACTCAGTCTTTGTCCGCAAGTTTCAACATCACATCTCGGGCTGAGAATTGTCCGTAAGTTGATGCTGTTGACGGATCAGGGACTGAAGTGGAACGTTGTGCGAGAATCAGAAATTTGCCAACCTAAAGTGGGCCACTGCGTATCCCGAGTTACGACAAAGGCTACACATCAATCTTTGGTAGCTGTGCAGAGGTTCGAGGGTGCCCCCCCCACCCCGCCCCCCCCCCCCCCCCCACCCCCCACCCCCCAACCCTCAACCCCCGACAGGGGCGGTGGAAATCCAAGTTTGTTCTTCCAGCTCTGACGAAGGGTCATCCAGACTCGAAACATTGGCTCCATAGGCTTGGGGTTCAGTTTTAGCCTCAGGGATATAGAGTCTTTTAATAATGAAATTTTTATCCACAGGCATTTAAGTCCAGCAAGGGGCATGCATGCGGCAGGTTGTGGTGGGCTGCTCTTGGATATTGCTTCGGGAGTTGCCTACTGCTTCATGTCGTTGGTGTGCGTAAACTGGACCATCTCGAGGGCAACATGACAGCTCAGAGACTATCTCTGTTGCTGTGCGGACACATGGATTTGGGTCTGTGTCCGTGGGAGTTTGCGCGTTCTCCCCGTGGTTGCGTGGGTTTCCTCCGGGTGCTCCGGTTTCCTCCCACATCCCAAAAATGTGCTTTTAGGTTGATTGATTGGGTAACAAATTGTCCCTATATTGGACCTCCCTGATCCTCACACATTAGGCATAGACTAGAGTCATGAATAGGTCACTGAGACAATGGGACGGCGGCGCGGGCTCGTTGGGCCGAAGGGCCTGTTTCCCGTGCTGTGTTGTTCTTTGTTCTTTGTTCTCTCTCGATGTGGAGATGCCGGTGTTGGACTGGGTTCAACACAGTCCTGACACCCGACGAAGGAACAGTGTTTCCAAAAGCTTGTGCGTGTACTAGCAAATAAACTGGTTGGACTTTAACCTGGTGTTGTGAGACTTGGGCGTCACGGTAGCACAGTGGGTTCGCACTGCTGCTTCACAGCTCCAGCGTCCTGGGTTCGATTCCCGGTTTGGGGTCACTGTCTGTGCGGAGTTTGCTCGTGTCTGTGCGTGGGTTTCCTCCGGGTGCTCCGGTTTCCTCCCACAGTCCAAAGATGTGCGGGTTAGGTTCATTGGCCGTGCTAAGAAATTGCCCCCTTAGTGTCCAGGGAGGAGTGTGTATGAGGGATTCATGGGTAAAATATGTAGGGATGTGGGTGGGATTGTGGTCGGTGCAGACTCGATGGGCCGAAGGGCCTCTTTCTGCACTGTAGGGTTCTATAATCTATGATCTAAGGGGCAATTTAGCATGGCCAATCCACCTAACCAGATGTCTTCCAGGCTGTGGGAGGAAACACAGGGAGAATGTGCAAACTCCACATAGACAGTGACCCGAGGCTGGGAATTGAACCCAGGTCCCTGGCGATGTGAGGCAGCAGTTCTAAGAAATTGCCCCTTAGTGCCCAGGGATGTGTAGGTTTGGGGCGGCACGGTGGCACAGTGGGTTAGCACTGCTGCTTCACAGCTCCAGGGTCCTGGGTTCGATTCCCGGCTCGGGTCACTGCCTGTGTGGAGTTTGCACATTCTCCTCGTGTCTCCGTGGGTTTTCTCCGGGTGCTCCGGTTTCCTCCCACAGTCCAAAGATGTGCGGGTTAGGTTCATTGGCTATGCTAAAAAATTGCCCCTTAGTGTCCTGGGATGTGTAGGTTAGAGGGATTAGCAGGTAAAATGTGTAGGGATATGGGGATAGGGTCTGGGTGGGATTGTGTTTGGCGCAGACTCGATGGGCCTCTTCCTGCACTGTCGGGTTGTATGATTTAGTGCAGGGATCTAACCCGCGTTGCCAGCTTTATTAACCAGCTGCCCAGCCAACTGAGCTAAACTTTACCCTCTGTGCGGGAGGCTCAATCCACAATCATCTCCATTCTCAGTGGAACTGTGGGCTGACTTAGCTCAAAGCCTGTCTGATTCCTGCTCAGTTCCACTTTTTAAACATAAAAAGCCTGAAAGGTGACATTCAGCCATCGCTGTTCCCCTTGCGCGTTTTTTTTTCGAACCGGGCATCGTAAAAATCTGCCCTCTGTCAATTGTGTTCCCACAGCAGCACTGGGGAGAATATTGGGCAGATTAACTGCGACAAAACCCTGACCTATAGCCTGACAACTGCACTCCCTGTTCCCTTTTACCGTCACCCATTCCTCCATTCAACTTTAAGCCGGAGAAACAGACTGGGAGGATAGAATTCTTGATCCGGAAACTTCAGTAAATCTCCTTAAGCCCAGCAGAATATGAAAGATTTCGACTAATCCCTGAAATGGTTGCCAAGGCGGTGACCTACAGTCAGGTATATTCGTGTCTGCTAGTTACCAGTTAATCTGTTAGATTGGATCGTATAAAACTGACAGCGCGGAAAAAGGCCATTCAGCCCCCTTTTAGTGCATGCTGGTATCCGTGCTATATTGGAATACCCCCTCCGCCACCTTATATATTTTCCATCCCCGTCCACACCGTCAGCCGCTACAGCGGAAAAGAGAGGCACGTAACTAAAGTTTTACCCCCGGTAGGTCCACGGGTGGTGGGTTAGCACTGCTGCCTCGCAGCGCCGGGCGCACAGGTTTCGATTCCCGTCTCGGGTCACTGTCTGTGCGGAGTCTGCACATTCTCCCCGTGTCTGCGTGGGTTTCCTCCCACAGTCTGGTTAGGGGGCATTGGCCTTGCTAAATTCTCCCTCAGCGTAACCCAAACAGGTGCTGGGGTGTTGCGCCTAGGGGATTTTCACAGAGCTTCATTGCAGCGTTAACGTAAGACAACTTATGACACGAATTAACGTAGGAGATAGGAGCAGCAAGAGGCTATTCTGCCCTTTAAGGCTGTTCTGTCCCAATCATGGCTGATTGTCCATCTCAATAGCCTAATCCCGCTAATCTCCCCATAACCTTTGATCCCATTCACCCCAAGTGCTCTATCCAGCCACCTCTGGAATACATTCAATGTTTTGGCATCAATTACTTCCTGTGGGAATGAATTCCACAGCCTCACTGTGTGAAGAACTGTTTCCTCATCTCCATCCCAAATGGCCTACCCCAAATCTTCAGAGTGTGACCCCTGGTTCTGGAGTCCCCCCCACCATCAGGAACATCCTCCCTGCATCTACCCGGTCTAGTCCTGTTGGAATTTTATAAATCCCTCTGAGATTCCTCCCTCACTCATCCAAACTCCAGCAAAAGCAATCCTGGCCTAGTGAATCTCTCCTCAGACTTCTCTCCTTGGAATCAGCTTGGTTAACCTTCTCTCAAGAGCAAGAACACCCTTCCTCAGAAAATGAGACCAAAACTGCACACGATACTCGAGGTGTGGCCTCGTTTGAACCTTGTAACCTTACCTCAGAACCGAAGAGGTGGTGCGACTGCTCTGCGAGATTGGTATCGGGTCTGAGATCCTGGTCTCTGTTCCCCAGGTAACTGAAGGCTAGGCCCACACACCAAAGATAGTGTTGAACCCTCACCGAACATACAACGACAGTTCAAAGCCTCTGTTGAAAAAGCAATGGTGCTGTTCCAAACCTTACAATCACCCGCCCCAATCATGTGAGTCACTTATTCGAGAATTTTTAGTTTTTATTATTAGTATACAGTGAAAAGGAGTGTTTCTTACATGCTACACAGACAAAGCACACCATTCATAGAGAAGGAAATGAGACAGTGGTTAGGGGCGGCTATCCTTGGTTAGCCTTGCTGCTCCACAGCTCCAGGGACCTGGGTTAAGAACATAAGAAATAGGAGCAGGAGTAGGCCATCTAGCCCCTCGAGCCTGCCCTGCCATTCAATATGATCATGGCTGATCTGAAGTGGATCAGTTCCACTTTCCCGCCCTCTCCCCATAACCCTTAATCCCCCTGTCTATCAGAAACCTATCTAACTTAAATAGTCACGAGGCAGCCTCCACCACTTCAACGGGCAGAGAATTCCAGAGACTCACCACCCTTTGAGTGAAGAAGTTCCTCCTGAACTCTGATCTAAACTGCCCCCCCCCCCCCTCCTTATCTTGAGGCAGTGCCCTCTAGTCCTGGGTTCGATTCCCGGCTCGGGTCACTATCTGTGTGGAGTTTGCACATTCTCCTCGTGTCTGCGTGGGTTTCCTCCGGGTGCTCCGGTTTCCTCCCACTGTCTAAAGTTGTGTGTGTTAGGTTGATTGGCCGTGCTAAGAAATTGCCCCTTAGTGTCCTGAGATGCGTAAGTTAGAGGGATTAGTGGGTATAATATGTAGGGATATGGGGGTAGGGCCGGGGTGGGATTGTGGTCGGTGCAGACTCGATGGGCTGAAGGGCCTCTTTCTGCACTGTAGGATTCTATGTTCTATGTTCTAAAAGTATTGTTTGTTGCGCGCTACACAGACAAAGCATAGAGAAGGAAATAAGACAGTGGTTAGGGACAGCACAGTGGGTTAGCACTGCTGCTTTACAGCTCTCCTGGGTTCGATTCCCGGCTCGGGTCACTGTCTGTGTGGAGTTTGCACATTCTCCTCGTGTCTGCGTGGGTTTCCTCCGGTTTCCTCCCACAGTCTAAAGATGTGCGGGTTAGGTTGATTGGCCGTGATAAAATTGCCCCTTAGTGTCCAGGATGTGTAGGTTGGAGGTAAATATATGGTGATAGGGCTTGGGTGGGGTTGTGGGTGCGGATTTGACGGGCCGAATGGCCTCTTTCTGAACTGTTGGGTTTCTATGATCCTGTGATCCTTCTAGAATGTAGTGTTACAGTCATAGCTCGGGTGCAGAGAAAGATCAACTTAATGGGAGGTGGGTCCATTCAAAAGTCTGACGGCAGCAGGTTAGGAGTTGTCCCCCCCCTGTTGTCGGCTCTTGGGTAATTAAGAAAACGGCGAGTGATACAGTTTGCAAGTGTTCCATTTGTCTGCAGGGAGTGTGTCCCTGTTTGTAAATGTGTTCTTTACGATGCCCAATGACTTGGATTAAAGTTAAGATTATAAAGGACGTACAGCGGTTGCCGACTGATTCATTATCCCCTGTTTCATATCACTGTACAAAGGGAGAAAAAAATTACCCTCATTGTCTCTGTTTTAATGCAGCCTTCTGCATCGCTGTTGTTTAATACCAGGTGCGACAATATCCATGACAACCTCATCTGCTGAAGGACGTGACTGCGGGGAATTTTGTTCATTTGGGTTCTCTTTGTGACAATTCCAGGCTGTGATAGATCCCTTTAACTCATAAGAACATAAGAAATAGGAGCAGGAGTAGGCCATCTAGCCCTTCGAGCCTGCCCCGCCATTCAATAAGATCATGGCTGATCTGAAGTGGATCAGTTCCACATTCCCGCCCTCTCCCCATAACCCTTAATCCCTTCTCTTATCAAAAACCCATCAACCCGCTTCTTAAAAATATTTAGCGAGGCAGCCTCCACCACTTCAACGGGCAGAGAATTCCAGAGATTCACCATCCTTTGAGTGAAGAAGTTCCTCCTCAACTCTGTTCTAAAACGCCCCCCCCCCCCTTATCTTGAGGCTGTGCCCTCTAGTCCTGCTATCCTTTCTAAGTGGGAAGAATCTCTCTACCTCTACCCTATCCATCCCTTTCATTATCTTATACGTCTCAATGAGATCTCCCCTCATTCTTCTAAACTCTAACGAGTACAAGCCTAGTTTATTCAGCCTCTCCTCATAACTCAACCCCCTCAACTCCGGTATCAGCCTAGTAAACCTCCTCTGCACTCTCTCCAGGGCCAAAATGTCCTTGCACAAGTGCGGTGACCAAAACTACACACAGTACTCCAGCTGCGGCCTCACCAATGCCCTATACAGCTGCAGCAAGACCTCCCTACTTTTATATTCTATCCCCCTTGCTATAAAGGCCAGCATCCCATTCGTCCTTGCTAGGCCCGAGTCTCCTCGCCAACATCGTGACTCCCCTCCCATCCCACCACAAGTTAGTGGGGAAAGCGATGGCCTGGTGGCATTATCGTGAGATAATCCCCAAATCCAGAAACTCAGCTAATGTTCTGGGGGCCCGGGTTCGAATCCCACCACGGCAGGTGGGAGAATTTGAATTCAATAAAGAAATATCTGGGATTAAGAATCTACTGATGACCCTGAAACCATTGTCGGAAAAACCCATCTGGTTCACTAATGTCCTTTAGGGAAGGAAATCTGCCGTCTTTACCCGGTCTAGCCTACATGTGACTCCAGAACCACAGCAATGTGATTGACTCTCAACTGCCCTTTAAACAAGGCCAAGCATTGCTAACCGCAGCTAACCCGGGACCCGGGTTCGATTCCCGGCTTGAGTCACTGTCCGTGTGGAATCTGCATGTTCTCCCCGTGTCTGTGTGGGTTTCCTCCAGGTGCTCCGGTTTCCTCCCATAGTCTAAAGATGTGCGAATTAGGTGGATTGGCCATGGTAAATTGCCCCGTAGTGTCAAGGGGACCAGCCAGGGTAAATGCATGGGGTTATGGGGATTGAGCCTGGGTGGGATTGTGGCAGACTCGGTGGGCTGAATGGCCACTTTCTGCATTGTAGGATTCTATGATTCTATGAAATGCTGGCCAGCCAGTGACACTTGTGCTTCATAGAATCCCTACAGTGCAGAAGGAGGCCATTCAGCCCATCAAGTCTGCACTGACCCCAATCCCAGCCAAGCCCTATCCCCATAACCCCATGCATTTACCTTAGCTCGTTCCCCTGATACTAAGGAGCAATTTAGCATGGCCAGTCCACCCAACCCACACATCTTTGGCCAATGCACCTAACCTGCACATTTTTTGGACTGTGGGAGGAAACTGGAGCACCCGGAGGAAACCCACTCAGACACGGGGAGAATGTGCAGCCTCCACACAGACAGTGACCCGAGCTGGTAATCGAACCCGGGTCCCTGGCGCTGCGAGGCACTGTGCCAGCCTTGAATTCATGAACAAAGACTAAAAATTCCAGCCTTTGGTTCATTCCCTTCACCAGGGATTATTTTGTAGCTAACATACTCTGCACCTGAACTTTCTGCTAACCTCCAGAGCATAACTGGGTCAGTGAGAATCACCCCCAGTGAGGATCATCCTTCAGAGGTTGATAACGCAGCAGTTACACATCTTCCAAATCCCACCTCTTGTCAAAGGTTAGAAGAACATAAGAACATAAGAAATAGGAGCAGGAGTAGGCCATCTAGCCCTTCGAGCCTGCCCCGCCATTCAATAAGATCATGGCTGATCTGTCGTGGCTCAGTTCCACATTCCCGCCCTCTCCCCATAACCCTTAATCCCCTCGCTTATCAAAAACCCATCAACCCGCGTCTTAAATATATTTAGCGAGGCAGCCTCCACCACTTCAACGGGCAGAGAATTCCAGAGATTCACCACCCTTTGAGTGAAGAAGTTCCTCCTCAACTCCGTTCTAAACCGCCCCCCCTTTATCTTGAGGCTGTGCCCCCTAGTCCTACTGTCCTTTCTGAGCGGGAAGAGTCTCTCCACCTCTATCCTATCCATCCCATTCATCATCTTATACGTCTCAATGAGATCTCCCCTCATTCTTCTAAACTCTAACGAGTACAAGCCTAGTTTATTCAGCCTCTCTTCATAGCTCAACACCCTCAACTCCGTCAACTGTTATAGACATCCAATACACAACTAAACCTCCATGTCCTTATTATCTGTTTTGGCCAGTACTTATCCCACAACCCAAACCCAAAACAGAACATTGCAAATATTTGAACAAGTTCGTAAGTGGTCATGGGTCCTGAACACTGCTGATTGGCTGCTTGCTGCTTTTGTAGGGGTGTCTGGAACTTAAAAAAATGAGAAGTCTTTAATTTGAGGCTGAGATGAGGAGAAATGTTCTCTCTCAGGGGATGGGGGTTCAACAGTGGTTAGCACAGCTGCCTCACAGCACCAGGCTCCCAGGTTCGATTCCAGCCTTGAGTGACTATCTGTGTGGAGTTTGCATGTTCTTCCCGTGTCGATGCGGGTTTCCTCCGGGTGCACTGGTTTCCCCCCACAGTCCAAAGATACGTAGGCTAGATGGATTAGCCAGGGTAAATTCTTCCTTACTATACAAGGACGTGTAGGGAAGGTGGATTGGCCATGCTAAATTGCCCCTTAGTGTCTAAAGGTGTGTAGGTTCGGTGGATTGGCCAATGGTAAATGTATGGGGATAGGCTTGGGGTAGGGAGAGGCGTGGGCTGGAGTAAGATGGTCTTTCAGAGAGTTGGTGCAGATCCGATGGGCTCAATGGCCTCCTTCTGCCCTGTAGTAATTCGGTGAGTTAATGGAATCCCCTTCCCCGGAGGGTGGTGGAGGCTGCACCATTGATTATACTCAAGGCTGAGATAGACAGGTCTTCGATCGACTGGGGAGTCAGGCATTGTAGCGCCTGATCAGAAAGAGGTGTTTACAGCCACAGTCAGCTCAGTTGTGGTCTTATCGAATGCCGGAGTAGGAATGTGGGGCTGAATGGCCTCCTCCTTGTGTAGAGAGAGGATCCCCAGCTGAATGCTAAATCATAGAATCATAGAACCCTACAGTGCAGAAAAGAGGCCCTTCAGCCCATCGAGTTTGCACTGACCACAATCCAACCCAGGCCCTACCCCCACATCCCTACATACTGTACCCACTAATCCCTCTAACCTACACATCCCCGGAAAACTAAGGGGCAATTTCTTAGCACGGCTGAATCAACCTAACCCGCGCATCTTTGGACTGTGGGAGCGAGCTGGAGTACCCAGAGGAAACCCACGCAGACACGAGGAGAATGTGCAAACTCCACACAGACAGTGACCCCGAGCCGGGAATCGAACCCAGGACCTGGAGCTGTGAAGCAGCAGTGCTAACCCACTGTGCTATCGTGCCGCCCCTATTTCCTTCTCTATGAACGGTATGCTTTGTCTGTATAGCGCGCAAGAAACAATACTTTTCACTGTATGTTCATACATGTGACAATAATAAATCAAATCAAATCAAATCTAAAGGACACTTGTGATCGAGATGGTTTTATGACAGTCAGCAATAGTTTCATGGGCATTTTTCAATTCCAGGTGGAAACAACACTCTATCCTAATACATGTGACGATAATAAAGAAAATCAAATCAAACCAGACTTTGGAGGCGTCTGTTGTTGGAACACATTTTTCCAATGACCTCATGCGGTTTCAATCAATTCTTCCGATGAAACGTGTTTGAACTTTGAACCGAGTTGCAAGCGGAGCCTGAAGAAATACTGCGACATGGGCACAATCTAAGACCCTATTATCTTTTTCTGAATGGGATTCCGGAACCGTGCGTTGACCCAAAGCGTGTACAGACCCACCGTGCTGTTGCAACTCGAGTGGCAAGAGGGGTGGGTGGGGGAGAGATTGGGATTGACAATGTGGTGCCAAAAAAATATATATATTTCTCTTCGGTGTTCACGCAAGGGGACATGAATGTAGCTGAGGAGGACACTGGGGTGCAGGGGTGTAAAATAGACAGTATTGCAGTTGATACGGGCGATGTGCTGGATATTTTAGAGGGTTTGAAAATAGATAAGTCCCCTGGTCCGGATGGGATTTACCCTTGGATTCTTTGGGAGGCAAGAGAGGTGATTGCGGAGCCTCTGGCTCTGATCTTCAGGTCGTCGTTGGTCTCTGGTATAGTACCGGAAGATTGGAGGACAGCAAATGTTATCCCATTGTTTAAGAAGGGGAGAAGAGACTTCCCTGGGAAAAGGGATTGGTTTAGGCTAAACAAAGAACAAAGAACAATCCAGCACGGGAAACAGGCCCTTCGGCCCAACGAGCCCGCGCCGCCAAAAGGCTAGTGGGTCATTGTTTTGTAACTGGTCGGCGCAACATTGTGGGCCGAAGGGCCTGTTCTGCGCTGTAATGTTCTATGTTCTGTGTTCTATAAAGCCGCTCGTTCAGTCACCCCGATGGCCAACTGTGCTACCGCGGTGTTGCAGAGAACATAAGAACATAAGAAATAGGAGCAGGAGTAGGCCATCCAGCCCCTCGAGCCTGCCCCGCCATTCAATAAGATCATGGCTGATCTGTCATGGCTCAGTTCCACATTCCCGCCCTCACCCCATCACCCTTAATCCTCTTGCCTATCAAAAGCCCATCAACCCGCGTCTTAAATATATTTAGTGAGGCAGCCTCCACCACTTCAACGGGCAGAGAAGCTTGCAGATGAAGTATTAGAAGGCCTCCGTGAGGGAGAAGTGGTCCAATTTGTCAGGAAGGGGCCAAAGGCTAAGTCTGGTCTTTCAACCCATAATCCACTGAATGGGAGCCAATACCCAGCAATGTCGAACACTGATAAGTTTCTCAATGACTGGAGCTTTGTCATGACCTCAATGTTCTTGCTCAGCAAGGAACTTACAGGCCTTTCTTTCTGTCAAACCCACAAGGGTTTTTCCAGCCTCAGCAAAATATTTGGCCTGCCTCTTGTCAAAAATATTTGCCCACCGAACGCACCTCTGGAATAATGACTTCTAGGTGAAGATTACCCACATTGATCAGCGATATCGACGAGGTTGGTTTGTTCGGACTGTTCCGGTTGGGGGCGGCACGGTGGCACAGTGGGTTAGCACTGCTGCCTCACAGCGCCAGGGACCCGGGTTCAATTCCCGGCTCGGGTCACTGTCTGTGCAAGGTCTGCACGTTCTCCCCGTGTCTGCGTGGGTTTCCTCCGGGTGCTCCGGTTTCCTCCCACAGTCCAAAGACATGCAGATCTAGGTGGATTGGCCAGGCTAAAATTGCTCCTTCGTGTCCAAAGATGTGCAGGTTAGAGGGATTAACTATACTAAATTGCTCTTTGTGTCCAAAAGATATTAAAGTTATGTGATTTGGCCATACTAAATTGCCCCTTAGAAATGTGTAAATTAAGTTGTTTGGGTAGACTAAATCGGCCCTTAGTGTCCAAAGATGTGCAGGTTAGGTGGATTGGCCATGCTAAATTGCCCCTTAGTGTCCAAAGATGTGTAGGTTAGGTGGATTGGCCATGCTAAATTGCCCCTTAGTGTCCAAAGATGTGTAGGTTAGGTGGATTGGCCATGCTAAATTGCCCCTTAGTGTCCAAAGATGTGCAGGTTAGGTGGATTGGCCATGCTAAATTGCCCCTTAGTGTCCAAAGATGTGCAGGTTAGGTGGATTGGCCATGTTAAATTGTCCCTTAGTGTCCAAAGATGTGCAGGTTAGGTGGATTGGCCATGTTAAATTGTCCCTTAGTGTCCAAAGATGTGCAGGTAGGTGGATTGGCCATGCTAAATTGCCCCTTAGTGTCCAAAGATGTGTAGGTTAGGTGGATTGGCCATGCTAAATTGCCCCTTAGTGTCCAAAGATGTGCAGGTTAGGTGGATTGGCCATGCTAAATTGTCCCTTAGTGTCCAAAGATGTGCAGGTTAGGGTGGATTGGCCATGTTAAATTGTCCCTTAGTGTCCAAAGATGTGCAGGTTAGGTGGATTGGCCATGTTAAATTGTCCCTTAGTGTCCAAAGATGTGCAGGTAGGTGGATTGGCCATGCTAAATTGTCCCTTAGTGTCCAAAGATGTGCAGGTAGGTGGATTGGCCATGCTAACTGCGTGGTTTAGGAGGTAGGGCAGGGGGAGGGCCTGGGTAGGATGCTTTTTCTGAGAGTGAGTGCAGATTCACTTAGTTGAGTGTCTTCTTTGTGCACTGCGGTGATTCCGTGGGTTCGATGGTTCTCTGGGGCTGGGGCTTTTAGAGCTGGCCGGGGCTTTCTATCCATCCGTATTCTTTGATCCTGAAGAGGTCATACAAATAATACCAACACACTGAGTGACAGAAAGCAATTTTGTGAAACATCCGCCTAAGAGGGTTGAAAACAAAGGAACATTTGGGCTCTCACACTTTCAGATGATGCCTGTGTCGGCGACAGATATTTAAATAGCCTTTGTACTCCATGCCAACCAGAAGTGGTAACTGACAGGCTGGCTTTAGTGAAGAATAGGTTGGCAAATTTCTGATTCTCGCACAACGTTCCACTTCAGTCCCTGATCCGTCGACAGCATCAACTTACGGACAATTCTCCGCACGAGATGTGATGTTGAAACTTGCGGACAAAGACTGAGTGCTTTACTCAGCACTTCAGAGGCAGCAAAGGGTCAACTGTGTTGTTGTAGGGTTTGGAGTCACCTGTGGGCCAGACAGGTTAAGAGTCGGCGGCACGGTGGCACAGTGGGTTAGCACTGCTGCTTCACAGCTCCAGGGTCCTGGGTTCGATTCCCGGCTCGGGGTCACTGTCTGTGCGGAGTTTGCACATTCTCCTCGTGTCTGCGTGGGTTTCCTCCGGGTGCTCCGGTTTCCTCCCACAGTCCAAAGATGTGCGGGTTAGGTTGATTAGCCGTGCTAAATTGACCGTAAATGCAATAGGTTGGAGGGATTAGTGGGTAAAATATGTACGGATATGGGGGTGGGGCCTGGGTGGGATTGTGATCGGTGCAGACTCGATGGGTTGAATGGCTTCTTTCTGTACTGTAGGGTTTCTATGACTCAAGAACAGCTTTTTCCCTGCTGCCGTCAGACTTTTGGATGGACCTACCCTACATTAAGTTGATCTTTCTCTACGCCCGAGTTATGACTGTAACACTACATTCTCCTTTCCTTCTCTATGAAAGGTCTGTATAACGCGCAAGAAACAATACTTTTCCTTACATGTGGCAATAATAAAT
>CM075755.1:5669254-5824254 GCA_037974335.1 Prionace glauca
ATAAGAACATAAGAAATAGGAGCAGGAGTAGGCCATCTAGCCCTTCGAGCCTGCCCCACCATTCAATAAGATCATGGCTGATCTGTCGTGGCTCAGCTCCACCTTCCCGCCCTCTCCCCATAACCCTTAATCCCCTCTCTTATCAAAAACCCATCAACCCGCTTCTTAAAAATATTGAGCGAGGCAGCCTCCACCACTTCAACGGGCAGAGAATTCCAGAGATTCACCACCCTTTGAGTGAAGAAGTTCCTCCTCAACTCCGTTCTAAACTGCCCCCCCTTTATCTTGAGGCTGTGCCCCCTAGTCCTACTGTCTTTTTTGAGCGGGAAGAGTCTCTCCACCTCTATCCTATCCATCCCATTCATCATCTTATACATCTCAATGAGATCTCCCCTCATTCTTCTAAACTCTAACGAGTACAAGCCTAGTTTATTCAGGTTTTTTCTGGGTGCCCCGGTTTCCTCCCACAGGCGTGCTGGTTAGGGTGTATTGGCCATGCTAAATTCTCCCTCAACGTACCTGAAACAGGAGTGTGGCGACTAGGGGATTTTCACAGTAACTTCATTGCGGTGTTAATGTAAGCCCACGAGTGACACTGATCAATAAACTTTAACTTCTGGATTTACAACCTGTAACAAACTTCCTCCAAACTTGTGTTGTCTTTCCCAGACCAATGGAAAGAGGTGATATTATTTCACTCTATTAAGGTATTCCAACTGAGACTAAATTTGGACTCATGGGATTTTCTACTGATAAAAACTGCCCACACTATAAACTCAGATCCTCCGGGTGCTATCAACCCAAGGGTTATGTGGCTTTAACTGCTCATGAAACTTTAGCTTTGAAAGTTTTATTGCAACATTATCCCCATTCAAAGGCACACACGATAATTCACTTCACTTACTTTGGCTAAATGCTTTTGTGGCAAGTGTGAGTGTGGAGAGTCATGGAATCCTTTCCACCTGCCTGGATGACTTCAACTCCAGTGACACTCAAGAAGCTCGACACCATCCAGACACCAAAACAGCCCCGCTAGACCAGGAGCCCATCCATCACTCCCCTCACCACAGTGTCAGCAGTGTCAACCATCTACAAGATGCGCTGTAGGAACTCACCTTGAACCATATAATGGCTCAGTGGTTAGCACTGCTGCCTCACAGGGATCCGGGTTCAATTCCTGACTTGGGGCACCGTCTGCACATTCTCCCCGTGTCTGCGTGGGTTTCCTCCGGGTGCTCTGGTTTCCTCCCACAGTCCGAAGGATGTACTGTTTAGGGTGCATTGGAAATGCCATATTCTTCCTCAGTGTACCCGAACAGGCACCAGAGTATGGCAACTAGAGGATTTTCACCATAATTTCATTGCAATATGAATGTATGCCGACTTGTGATACCAACATATAAACTTAACAAGAAAGGATCCTTGGGTAGCACCTTCCAAATCCATAACCCTGACCACCCAGAAACTCAAGGGCAGCAGACACATGGGGACACCAGCATCCCTCAAAGGAACTCAACATCCTGCTTTGGAAGTAGCTCGATGTTCATTCAGTGTCACTGGCTCAAGATTGTGAGACTTCCTCCTTAACAGCACAGTGGGTGTACCTACACTTCCAAGACTGGGGGTTCAAGACGGGAGCTTTACTCTGTATCTAACCCAGTGCTGTACCTGTCCTGGGAGTGTTTGATGGGGGACAGTGTAGAGGGAGTTTACCAGCATAGAACCCTACAGTGCAGAAACAGGCCCTTCGGCCCATCGAGTCTGCACCGAACACAATCCCACCCAGACCCTATCCCCACACATTTACCTGCTAATCCCTCTAACCTACACATCCCAGGACACTAAGGGGCAATTTTAGCATAGCCAATCCCCTAACCCGCAAATCTTTGGACTGTGGGAGGAAACCGGAGCACCCGGAGAAAACCCACGCAGACACGAGGAGAATGTGCAAACTCCACACAGGCAGTGACCCAAGCCGGGAATCGAACCCAGGACCCTGGAGCTTTGAAGCAGCAGTGCTAACCATTGTGCTACCGTGTTTGATGGGGGACAGTGTAGAGGGAGCTTTACTCTGTATCTAACCCCGTGCTGTACCTGTCCTGGGAGTGTTTGATGGGAACAGTGTAGAGGGAGCTTTACTCTGTATCTAACCTCGTGCTGTACCTGTCCTGGGAGTGTTTGATGGGGGGACAGTGTAGAGGGAGCTTTACTCTGTATCTAACCTCGTGCTGTACCTCTCCTGGGAGTGTTTGATGGGGGGACAGAGTAGAGGGAGCTTTACTCTGTATCTAACCCCGTGCTGTCCCTGCCCTGGGAGTGTTTGATGGGGGGACAGAGTAGAGGGAGCTTTACTCTGTATCTAACCCCGTGCTGTACCTGTCCTGGGAGTGTTTGATGGGGGGACAGTGTAGAGGGAGCTTTACTCTATATCTAATCCCGTGCTGTACCTATCCTGGGAGTGTTTGATGGGGACAGTGTAGAGGGAGCTTTACTCTGTATCTAACCCCGTGTTGTCCCTGCCCTGAGAGTGTTTGATGGGGGGACAGAGTAGAGGGAGCTTTACTCTGTATCTAACCCCGTGCTGTCCCTGCCCTGGGAGTGTTTGATGGGGGGACAGAGTAGAGGGAGCTTTACTCTGTATCTAACCCCGTGCTGTCCCTGCCCTGGGAGTGTTTGATGGGGCACAGTGTAGAAGGAGCTTTACTCTGTATCTAATCCCGTGCTGTACCTGTCCTGGGAGTGTTTGATGGTGTGGGTATGCCGGCGTTGGACTGGAGGGCGTTGGAGGGAGCTTTACTCTGTATCTAACCCCGTGCTGTACCTGTCCTGGGAGTGTTTGATGGGGACAGTGTAGAGGGAGCTTTACTCTGTATCTAACCCCGTGCTGTACCTCTCCTGGGAGTGTTTGATGGGGGGACAGAGTAGAGGGAGCTTTACTCTGTATCTAACCCCGTGCTGTACCTGTCCTGGGAGTGTTTGATGGAAGGACAGTGTAGAGGGAGCTTTACTCTGTATCTAACCCCCTGCTGTACCTGTCCTGGGAGCATTTGATGGGGGGACAGAGTAGAGGGAGCTTTACTCTGTATCTAACCCTGTGCTCTCCCTGTCCTGGGAGTGTTTGATGGGGGACAGTGTAGAGGGAGCTTTACTCTGTATCTAACCCTGTGCTGTACCTGTCCTGGGAGTGTTTGATGGGGACAGTGTAGAGGGAGCTTTACTCTGTATCTAACCCCGTGCTGTACCTGTTCTGGGAGTGTTTGATGGGGGGACAGTGTAGCGGGAGCTTTACTCTGTATCTAACCCCGTGCTGTACCTGTCCTGGGAGTGTTTGATGGGGGGACAGTGTAGAGGGAGTTTTACTCTGTATCTAACCCCGTGCTCTCCCTGTCCTGGGAGTGTTTGATGGGGACAGTGTAGCGGGAGCTTTACTCTGTATCTAACCTCGTGCTGTACCTGTCCTGGGAGTGTTTGATGGGGGGACAGTGTAGAGGGAGCTTTACTCTGTATCTAACCTCGTGCTGTACCTCTCCTGGGAGTGTTTGATGGGGGGACAGAGTAGAGGGAGCTTTACTCTGTATCTAACCCCGTGCTGTCCCTGCCCTGGGAGTGTTTGATGGGGGGACAGAGTAGAGGGAGCTTTACTCTGTATCTAACCCCGTGCTGTACCTGTCCTGGGAGTGTTTGATGGGGGGACAGTGTAGAGGGAGCTTTACTCTATATCTAATCCCGTGCTGTACCTGTCCTGGGAGTGTTTGATGGGGACAGTGTAGAGGGAGCTTTACTCTGTATCTAACCCCGTGCTGTCCCTGCCCTGAGAGTGTTTGATGGGGGGACAGAGTAGAGGGAGCTTTACTCTGTATCTAACCCCGTGCTGTCCCTGCCCTGGGAGTGTTTGATGGGGGGACAGAGTAGAGGGAGCTTTACTCTGTATCTAACCCCGTGCTGTCCCTGCCCTGGGAGTGTTTGATGGGGCACAATGTAGAAGGAGCTTTACTCTGTATCTAATCCCGTGCTGTACCTGTCCTGGGAGTGTTTGATGGTGTGGGTATGCCGGCGTTGGACTGGAGGGCGTTGGAGGGAGCTTTACTCTGTATCTAACCCCGTGCTGTACCTGTCCTGGGAGTGTTTGATGGGGACAGTGTAGAGGGAGCTTTACTCTGTATCTAACCCTGTGCTGTACCTGTCCTGGGAGTGTTTGATGGGGGGACAGTGTAGAGGGAGCTTTACTCTGTATCTAACCCCGTGCTGTACCTGTCCTGGGAGTGTTTGATGGGGGGACAGTGTAGAGGGAGCTTTACTCTGTATCTAACCCCGTGCTGTACCTGTCCTGGGAGTGTTTGATGGGGGGGACAGTGTAGAGGGAGCTTTACTCTGTATCTAACCCCGTGCTGTACCTGTCCTGGGAGTGTTTGATGGGGGGACAGTGTAGAGGGAGCTTTACTCTGTATCTAACCCCGTGCTGTATCTGTCCTGGGAGTGTTTGATGGGGACAGTGTAGAGGGAGCTTTACTCTGTATCTAACCCCGTGCTGTACCTGTCCTGGGAGTGTTTGATGGGGGGACAGTGTAGAGGGAGCTTTACTCTGTATCTAACCCCGTGCTGTACCTGTCCTGGGAGTGTTTGATGGGGGGACAGTGTAGAGGGAGCTTTACTCTGTATATAACCCCGTGCTGTCCCTGTCCTGGGAGTGTTTGATGGGGGGGACAGTGTAGAGGGAGCTTTACTCTGTATCTAACACATGACTTGTCTGCTGTAGAACTTTGACTGGTAACATTCAAGTAAATCTCCTCTGCACATTCACCTTTCCTTCTTTGCTCATGACTTATGCGCAATTTGAAGCTTGGTGTTTTATTTTGATGAACACAACCTCCTTTCTTTTGTACACTATTCCTCACTGGATGAATCCCACATCCTATTTGGGATGTAAACAGTTCCCGAGTCCTCAAACCTTTGATGAGTTGCGAATTGTAACGTTCCAACCCTCCCTGTTCACGCACCTCTGATTACATTGGAGCGTTCAGTTCTCGTTGCCATCCCCTTCTCGCAGCTTCCCAAATGCACACACGCGTTAGATTTCACCCACCATGTGTCTGCCCATTTTCCCCAGCCTCTTTACCTCCTCCCGAAATCTGTTCCTATTCTCCAGACTGTTTACTGTTCTTCCAAACGGTTTAAAATATGTTTATTTATTCCACTCGCTCCACTTTTTCCAGCAACACCTTCATAAATCAATGATTGACTGCTCACATGCCAATGTTTTCCAGTCACAGGATGTGTTATTAATGTTGAGTCAACGCCAGAAATGTTCTGAAGCCTTGCTGCTGATGGCTTGGTTAACGGAGCACTGTGGTGAATAATATGAACTATGTGCTACGGAAGGATTCCACGGGCTACTCGTGGACTTGGGGATCGCTTTGCTGAGTTCCTTCAGTCTGTGTCGCATTTAGAACATAGAACATTACAGCGCAGAACAGGCCCTTCGGCCCACGATGTTGCGCCGACCAGTTACAAAAACAATGACCCACTAGCCTAAACCAATCCCTTTTCATCCATAAACCTATCCACAGATCTCTTAAACGCCCCCAAACTAGGCGCATTTACAACTGCAGCAGGCAGGGCATTCCAGTCCCTCACCACCCTCTGGGTAAAGAACCTACCCCTGACATCAGTCCTGTAACTACCCCCCCCTTAATTTAAAGCCGTGCCCCCTCGTGCTAGCTTTCTCCATCCGAGGAAAAAGGCTATCACTGTCCACCCTATCTAAACCTCTAATCATCTTATATGTGTCAATAAGATCCCCTCTTAGCCGCCTTCTTTCCATTTAGGACCCGGTCTTTCCCATTCCTTGCCATTTTAACGCACGATCCCACTCCCGTGCCCACATATCTGTCCTGCTGCAACGTTCCAGTGAAGCTCAACACAAACTGGAGAAACCGCATCTCATCTTCCGGCTCGGCACCTTACAGCCTTCCCGTCTCCACATCACATTGAACAACTTCAGATCATTCGCTCTACCCCGCACCTTTGTTTCCATTTCATTGTTAACTGTTCCCGACCTTTTATTTCTTTATTGTCTTTCTTTATTCTTCTTCCCCTTCACTCTTTCCCCCTATTTTATCCCCCTTCCCTTCCCTTTTTCTCCCACTTTGCTACCCCCTTTTCTCAATTTTACCTCTCCCATAAGAAATAGGAGCAGGAGTAGGCCATCTAGCCCCTCGAGCCTGCCCCGCCATTCAATAAGATCATGGCTGATCTGAAGTGGATCAGTTCCACTTGCTCCCCATAAACCTTAATTCCCCTGTCTATCAGAAATCTTATTTAAGACAAGAAATAATAAGATAAGAAATAATAAGGTAAGAAATAATAAGATAAGAAATCTTATCTTATTCTCCCCCTACTCATCTCCTCCCCCCCACCCTCCCACCCCACCCCACATCTCTATCTGTCACAGTTTACCCTCTGGTTTCAGTTTCTCTGCCCTTTGGCCATTAATACCCTCTATTCTCTCTACGGGCTGCCATTAGCAGCCTTTCCCCTGGTTTCTGTGGCTATGACTCACCTTTCATTCCCTCCCCACCACCCCCCCCCCGCATAAATATCTCCCACTTTCTCACCTTTTTAGCTTTGACAAAAGGGTCACCTGGACTGGAAAATCTTTTCTCTCCTTCCAGGAACGGCACGGTAGCACAGTGCGTTAGCACTGCTGCTTCACAGCTCCAGGGTCCTGGGTTCGATTCCTGGCTCGGGTCACTGCCTGTGTGGAGTTTGCACATTCTCCTCGTGTCTGCGTGGGTTTTCTCCGGGTGCTCCGGTTTCCTCCCACAGTCCAAAGATGTGCGGGTTAGGTTCATTGGCTATGCTAAAAAATTGCCCCTTAGTGTCCTGGGATGTGTAGGTTAGAGGGATTAGCAGGTAAAATGTGTAGGGATATGGGGATGGGGTCTGGGTGGGATTGTGTTCGGTGCAGACTCGATGGGCCGAAGGGCCTGTTTCTGCACTGTAGGGTTCTAGTTCTAGTTCAGGTGCTGCCAGACCTGCTGAGATTTTCCAGCGTTTTTCTCTTCTGGATAGACTGGCGCTGCCTTTCTTGAAGCAGAGGAGTCTGAGTTGGAGGGGGGGAGAGAGGGGGGGGTGGGAGGGGGGGTGAGGTGGGGAACATGATTAAGACGTAAACTGATGAGAGATAGAGATAGAATGACAGGAAAAAAACTTTCCCCTTTGTGGAGGGGTCAATGATCAGGGGGCAAAGAAGGAGGTTTAGAGGGTATGTGAGGATACACTGTTTGACCCAGAGTCTGGAACTCACCGGCTAAAAGGGCCAGAGACCCTCATAACTTTGAAGAAGCATTTAGATGTGTCCAAGTGCTGGGGAATGGGATTGGAATAACTTTTTTAAAGTGAAGTTTTTTTTTTATTCGTCACAATAAGGCTTACGTTAACACTGCAATGAAGCTACTGTCAAATCCCCCAAGTCTCCACACTCTGGTGCCTGTTTGGGTACACCGAGGGAGAATTTAGCAGGGCACTTAAGGCCGCAGCTGGAGTACTGTGTGCAGTTTTGGGCGCCGCACTTACGCAAAGATATTTTGGCCTCGGAGGGAGTGCAGAGGAGGTTTACTAGGCTGATACCGGAGTTGAGGGGATTGAGCTATGAGGAGAGGCTGAATAAACTAGGCTTGTACTCGTTAGAGTTTAGAAGAATGAGGGGAGATCTCATTGAGACGTATAAGATGATGAATGGGATGGATAGGATAGAGGTGGAGAGACTCTTCCCGCTCAGAAAGGACAGTAGGACTAGGGGGCACAGCCTCAAGATAAAAGGGGGTGCGGTTTAGAACAGTGTTGAGGAGGAACATCTTCACTCAAAGGGTGGTGAATATCTGGAATTCTCTGCCCGTTGAAGTGGTGGAGGCTGCCTCACTAAATATTTTTAAGAAACGGGTTGATGGGTTTTTGATAAGAGAGGGGATTAAGGGTTATGGGGAGAGGGCCGGAATGTGGAGCTGAGTCACGACAGATCAGCCATGATCTTATTGAATGGCGGGGCAGGCTCGAAGGGCCAGATGGCCTACTCCTGCTCCTATTTCTTATGTTCTTATGTTCTTATGACTGTGGGAGGAAACCGGAGCGCCTGGAGGAAATCTACGTGGACACGTGCAAACTCCACACAAGCTGGGAATTAAACCCGGGGGGGGGGGGGTCCCTGGTGCTGTGAGGCAGCGGTGCTAATCACTGTGGCGAAATGACTGCTCAGAGACTGGTCCTCCATCACCGAAACTGATTTATTTACTGTAGTTTGCAATACACAGGCTCTCACTACCCTGAGAGCTAGTGACCTGGAACACTCCGCATTATATGTCTGTGTAGAGCTCCCTGATTTAGGGAACCTTAACAAACCTCGGTTAGGAAGCTCAGACTCCAGTGTTTGTGGACCTTGAATGGATGGTTTTATTCATTGATTGAATTTTATTCATTGATTGAATTGATTTATTATTGTCACATGCGTTGGGATACAATGAAAAAAATATTGTTTCTTGCGTGCTATGCAGACAAAGCACACCAGTCACAGAGCACATAGGAGAGAAGGAAAGGAGAGGGTGCAGAATGTAGTGTTACAGTCATAGCTAGGGTGTAGGGAAAGATCAACTTAATGCGGGGTAGGTCCGTTCAAAAGTCTGACAGCAGCAGGGAAGAAGCTGCTGATTTGAGCGTATAAAAAGGGATTCCATTTCGTGATTGTGTCCAGGACTCTCCTCCCACCCTTGTACCCATTACTTTCAATCTTTGTCCACTGTTTATTGACCCTCTGTAACGCAGTGATCAGAACAGTATGAATAACTCTAGCTGTGGCCCAATTAATGTTCTGTATCATTTGTCCATCGCCACTCCTTTCTGATACTTCATTCCCCATCTAATTAAAAAAGTTTTCCCTACGCCTTCTTAAACACCTAAGTCGCAGGGGAAGCTATGACCAAGTGAGATTATCGCGAGCCTATTCATCAAGAAACTCAGCTAATGTTCCAGCGATGTGGGTTCGAATCCCACCAGGGCAGATGGTGGAATTTGAATTCAATAAAAGTTATCTGGAATTAAGAATCTACTGATGACCAGTAGAAACAATTGTCGATTGTTGGGAAAACCCGTCTAGTTTATTAATGTCCCTTTAGAGAAGGAAATCTGCCGTCCTTACCCAGTCTGGCCGACATGTGTCTCCAGAACCACAGCAATGTGGTTGACTCTCAACTACCCTCTAAGATAGCCCGACTAAGCTAATGAGTTTCTGATTTGATTTATTGTTGTCACATGTATTAGCATGCAGTGAAAAGTATTGTTTCTTGTGCACTGTACAAACAAAGCATACTGTTCAGAGAGAATGAAGTGAGAGAGTGCAGAATGTAATGTTACAGTCACAGCTAGGGTGTAGAGAAAGATCAACTTAAGGCAGGTCCATTCAAAAGTCTGACAGCAGCAGGGAAGAAGCTGTCCTTGAGGCAGTCGGTACGTGAGTTTTGTATCTTTTTCCCAATGGAAGAAGGTGGAAGAGAGAATGTCCGGGATGTGTGGGGTACTTAATAATGCTGACTGCTTTGCCGAGGTAGCGGGAAGTGTAGGCAGAGTCAATGGATGGTTTGCGTGATGGATTGGGGCTACGTTCACAACCATTTTGTAGTTTCTTATGGCCCTGGTCAGAGCAGGAGCCCAGACCAAGCTGTGATACAACCAGAAAGGATGTGTTTTATGGTCTATAAGGATTGCTGGTTTAGCCTTTGGGCTGTAGAGGTGTTTTCTACAGTCTGCAAAGATTGCTGGTTCCGACCAGCACAGACTCGATGGGCCGAAGGGCCTCTTCTCTGTGCTTGCAGTACCCCCCCCGTGACTGAGGGAATCGGGAGGGGAGGAGAACTGGGCGGCTGGGGGTGGGGGGGGGGGGGAGCTGGAAAAGCTGCAGCACGGCAGAGGAATAAACTAATATCGAGCCATCGCCGGACCCCTCTCTTAATTGATGCCTATCTGCATGGGAAGGAATGGGTTGCCAGATCTCCGCATTTTGACGTCGCAGAATTGATCTTCAGGTGGAATGATGATAAACTGCTTTTCTAAAGCGGGGCTGAGAGCGCCGTAGTGTTTTACAATGATGTATCGCACCTTTGGCACCCGGGCTAGCTGCTCACTCCTGATTATAAACCGTTCCTCACCACCCCCCCCCCCCCCCCCCCTTCCCCCCAATCCCGGTTTCTTAAGCACCCCGTGATGTATGTGTAATGATTCATGAGTCTGCTCCTCAGCGAAACACAAATGTAATCCTTCGATCCTGCCCGCAGAGTCTGATCAATTCTAATGGAGTTATTTAAAATTAGCCGTGGGTCACACGCCAACAATCTGCACTCAGTGTTACAAATCAATAACAATCTGAATAGCGCTTTCCTGCAACCAGGAGCAATGCGACCCAGCGCTGTTAGCTCACACCCACACAGCAATGCGGAAAAGGACAAATCATCCCTTTTATTTCTCATTCTCTTCAAAGGATGTCCTTTTCCCCTCCACCCTGAAACAAAATTTCTTTCCCCCAGAATGTTTTTCTCTATCCCCCCCAGTCGCCGCTACGGCGGGAAAGAGTTAAAATTCTGTGAGGTCAGGCCCGCGGGGGAACCATAGAATCCCCGCAGTGCAGGAGAGGGCCACTCAGCCCATCCATTCTGCACCGACCGCAATCCCACCCAGGCCCCATGATTCATTCTGCTAATCCCTCTGACACTAAGGGGCAATTTAGCATGGCCAATCCACCTAACCTGCACATCTTTGGACACTAAGGGACAATTTAGCATGGCCAATCCACCTAACCTGCACATGTTTGGACACTAAGGGGCAATTTAGCATGGCCAATCCACCTAACCTACACATCTTTGGACACTAAGGGACAATTTAGCATGGCCAATCCACCTAACCTGCACATCTTTGGATGCTAAGGGGCAATTTAGCATGGCCAATCCACCGAACCCACACATCTTTGAACACTAAGGGGCAATTTAGCCTGGCCAATCCACTCTAATCTTTACATCTTTGGACACTAAGGGGCAATTTAGCATGGCCAATTCACCTAACCTGCACATCTTTGGACACAAAGGGGTAATTTAGCATGGCCAATCCACCAAACCCACACATCTTTGGACACTAAGGGGCAATTAAGTGTGGCCAATCCACCTAACCTGCACATCTTTGGACACTAAGGGGCAATTTAGCATGGTCAATCCATCTAACCTGTACACCTTTGGACACTAAGGGGCAATTTAGCATGGCCAATCCACCTAACCTACACACCTTTAGACAATAAGGCGCAATTTAGCATGGCCAATCCACCTAACTTACTTATCTTTGGACAATAAGGGGCATTTTAGCATGGCCAATCCATTTAACTTGTACATCTTTGGAGTATGGGAGGAAACCGGAGCACCGGGAGAGAACACGTAAACTCCACGCAGTCATGCGGGGCCTGAATTGAACCCGGGTCCCTGGTGCTGTGAGGCAACAGTGCTAACCCACTGTGCCATCGTACTGCACCAGTCTCAACATGGGTGAATTTGTTAATGATGGTAATGCGGCGTGTGTGTGGGATCTTGCTCTGTCCAACATGGCCGCTGCGTCACCCGACCCGACAGCGGTGACGACGCTCCAACCGCCGCTTGCTGGCTGCCATGTTCGGGGTCCTCCTGAGGCCCCGAAAGGCGCCTGCAGATATGCACGTTCCACCTTCTCCTTGACTAAGTGCCAGCTGCCTTCTCCACACCTCCAATCAGTTGACTGGCTCCGGTTCTTGTTTTTTCTGGAAAGGGAACGCGGCAGCCATCTGGAGTCTGTCTTGCAGTTTACCCTCCGCTGTGTGTGTGTGTGTGTGTGTGCTGCCTCGCAGCAACTCCTGCCTCCGAGTTCCATAGCCATGTGGAAAGCTGTCACCTAACCCAACATTAAATCCCAGTCTGTCAGTTCGGCTGGGGCTCTCCAAGTGCCCCTTTTACATCTCACTTCGATCTGATTCAAGATGTAGCACTTTGGAAACCTCGAGCAATTCATTCCTTTTCACCCAAGCCACGAAGGAAGCTTTTTCTTGCCTTGATTCTCAACCCACCAGTTCTGACAAAGGGCATGAAAAATTAATCTGAATTGGCCCTCAGAGAGGGACCAGATATCTGGCCGGTTTTATTCGTCTAATATACATTTTGCCAGGAATTTCAAATTCAAAATTCCCGGGAGTGTGCAATGGACGGCACATCGCTGATGTTGGACCTGTCACATCTTAGCCAGTAAAGAGCATTTACTCTGTATCTAACCCCGTGCTGTACCTGTCCTGGGAGTGTTTGATGGGGACAGTGTAAAGGGAGCTTTACTCTGTATCTAACCCCATGCTGTAACTGTCCTGGGTGTGTTTGATGGGGGGACAGTGTAAAGGGAGCTTTACTCTGTATCTAACCCCATGCTGTACCTGTCCTGGGAGTGTTTGATGGGGGGACAGTGTAAAGGGAGCTTTACTCTGTATCTAATCCCGTGCTGTACCTGTCCTGGGAATGTTTGATGGGGGAACAGTGTAGAGGGAGCTTTACTCTGTATCTAACCCCGTGCTGTACCTGTCCTGGGAGTGTTTGATGGGGGAACAGTGTAGAGGGAGCTTTACTCTGTATCTAACCCTGTGCTGTAGCTGTCCTGGGAGTGTTTGATAGGGTACAGTGTAGAGGGAGCTTTACTCTGTATCTAACCCCGTGCTGTACCTGTCCTGGGAGTGTTTGATAGGGGATAGTGTAAAGGGAGCTTTACTCTGTATCTAACCTCATGCTGTAACTGTCCTGGGTGTGTTTGATGGGGGGACAGTGTAAAGGGAGCTTTACTCTGTATCTAATCCCGTGCTGTACCTGTCCTGGGAATGTTTGATGGGGGAACAGTGTAGAGGGAGCTTTACTCTGTATCTAACCCCGTGCTGTACCTGTCCTGGGAGTGTTTGATGGGGGAACAGTGTAGAGGGAGCTTTACTCTGTATCTAACCCTGTGCTGTAGCTGTCCTGGGAGTGTTTGATAGGGTACAGTGTAGAGGGAGCTTTACTCTGTATCTAACCCCGTGCTGTACCTGTCCTGGGAGTGTTTGATGGGGCATAGTGTAGAGGGAGCTTTACTCTGTATCTAACCCCGTGCTGTACCTGTCCTGGGAGTGTTTGATGGGGACAGTGTCGAGGGAGCTTTACTCTGTATCTAACCCCGTGCTGTACCTGTCCTGGGAGTGTTTGATGGGGGACAGTGCAGAGGGAGCTTTACTCTGTATCTAACCCCGTGCTGTACCTGTCCTGGGAGTGTTTGATGGGGGGACAGTGTAGAGGGAGCTTTACTTTGAATCTAACCCCGTGCTGTACCTGTCCTGAGAGTGTTTGATGGGGGAACAGTGTAGAGGGAGCTTTACTCTGTATCTAACCCCATGCTGTACCTGTCCTGGGAGTGTTTAATGGGGGACAGTGTAGAGGGAGCTTTACTCTGTATCTAACCCCGTGCTGTACCTGTCCTGGGAGTGTTTGATGGGGGATAGTGTAGATAAAGCTTTGTTCTTTTAAGTCTCTGGAACTGTCTGTTGCTGTTGTGACTATGTACGTTTGTACATGTGAGTTAGGGGCAGGAGTGAGTCTTTGGCCCCTCGAGCCTGTTCCACAGCTGGTCTGACTGTGAGTTCAGCACCCCCATTCCTGTTGACCCCTGATAACCTTTCACCTCCCCGATAACCTTTCATCCCCAATAACCTTTCACCCCTCCCGATTACCTTTCACCCCTTGCTTACCAAGAATCTATCCAACTCTGCCTTAAAAATATTCAAAGTTTCTCCTTCCACTGCCTTCTGAGGAAGAGTTCGAAACACCATCCACCCCCTGAGAGAGGACAGTTCTCCTCATCTCCATCTTCAATTTTTATTTTTTCAATTCATTTGTGGGACACGGACATCACTGGTCGGACCATCATTTATCGCCCATCCCTAGTTTCCCTTGGAGGGCAGTTGAGAGTCACCCACATTGCTGTGGCTCTGGAGTCACATGTAGGCCAGACCGGGTAAGGACGGCAGATTTCCTTCCCTAAAGGACATAAGAACATAAGAAATAGGAGCAGGAGTAGGCCATCTAGCCCTTCGAGCCTGCCCCGCCATTCAATAAGATCGTGGCTGATCTGAAGTGGATCAGTTCCACTTTCCCGCCCTCTCCCCATTACCCTTAATTCCCCTGTCTATCAGAAATCTATCAACCCGCTTCTTAAAAATATTTAGCGAGGCAGCCTCCACCACTTCAACGGGCAGAGAATTCCAGAGATTCACCACCCTTTGAGTGAAGAAGTTCCTCCTCAACTCCGATCTAAACTGCCCCCCTCCCTTATCTTGAGGCTGTGCCCTCTAGTCCTGCTGTCCTTTCTAAGCGGGAAGAATCTCTCTCCCTCTACCCTATCCATCCCCTTTATTATCTTATATATCTCTATAAGATCTCCCCTCAGCCTTCTAAAGTCCAACGAGTACAGACCCAATCTACTCAATCTCTCCTCATAAGCCAACCCCCTCATCTCCGGTATCAGCCTGGTGAACCTTCTCTATACTCCCTCCAAGGCCAATATGTTCTTTTGCAAATAAGGGGATCAAAACTGCACACAGTACTCCAGCTGTGGCCTCACCAGTGCCCCGTACAGTTGCAACAAGATCTCCCTGCTTTTATATTCTATCCCCCCCTCGCTATAAAGGCCATCAGTGAACCAGAAGAGTTTTTCCGACAATCGACAATGGTCATCAGTAGGTTCTTCGATAGATACGTAGAGTCATAGAGGTTTGTAGCACGGAAATAGGCCCTTTGCCCAACTTGTCCAAGTTTCTCCTTTTTTTAACCCATAGCCCCAATTGCCCATATTAGGTCCATCTTACTAATGTAACTGTCTAAATGCTTTTTAAAAGATAGAATTGTACCTGCCTCTATTACTACCTCTGGCAGCTTGTTCGAGATACTCACCGCCCTCTGTGTGAAAAAATTGCCCATCTGAATCCTTTTGAATCCCTCCCCTCTCATCTTAAACGAGTACAGACCCAATCTACTCAATCTCTCCTCATAATGCGGCATGCGTGCGGCAGGTTGTGGTGGGCTGCTCTTGGATGTTGCTTCGGGAGTTGCCTACTGCTTCATGTCGTTGCTGTGCGTAAACTGGACCATCTCGAGGGCAACATGACAGCTCAGAGACTATCTCTGTTGCTGTGTGGACACATGGATTTGGGCCTGTGTCCGTGGGAGATTCCTCTACATTTGGGAGAAGATATTGACTATCTAGCTGATCTGTGCCCCTCATTATTTTATAGACCTCTATAAGGTTATCCCTCAGCCTCCTACGCTCCAGAGAAAAAAGTCCCAGTCTATCCAGCCTCTCCTTATAACTCAATCCCTCAAGTCCCAGTAGCGTCCTCTACACTCTTTTTAGTTTAATAATATATTTTCTCGAATAGGGTGACCAGAACTGCACACAGTATCCCAAGTGTGGCCTTATCAATGTCTTGTACAACTTCAACAAGACGTCCCAACCCCTGTATTCAATGTTCTGACCAATGAAACCAAGCATGCCGAATGCCTTCTTCACCACTCTGTCCACCTGTGACTCCACTTTCAAGGAGCTATGAACATGTACCCCTAGATCTCTTTGTTCTGTAACTCTCCCCAACACCCTACCATTAACTGAGTCAGTCCTACCCTTTCCAACCAACCAAGATGTATCACCTCACATTTGTCTAAATTAAACTCCATCTGCCATCTGTCAGCCCACTGGCCCAATTGATCAAGATCCCGTCGCAATCTGAGATAACTTCCTTCACTGTCCACTGTGCCACCAATCTTTGTGTCATCAGCTAACCATGTCTCCTAAAAACTCACCCAAATCATTAATATAAATGACAAATGACAGTGGACCCAGCACTGATCCCTGAGGCACACCGCTGGTCACAGGCCTCCAGTTTATAAAACAACTGTCTACCACTGTCCGTCTTATTATCAAGCCAATTTTGTAGCCATTTAGAAACCTCACCCTGGTTCCCCATGAGATTTAATCTTATGCAACAAGATACAATGCAATACCTTGTCAAAGGCTTTTGTAAGCACCATCAACTGCACTGCCCCCATAACATAGAACCCTACAGTGCAGAAACAGGCCCTTTGGCCCATCGAGTTTGCACCGAACACAATCCCACCCAGACCCTATCCCCATATCCCTACACATTTACCTGCTAACCCCTCTAATCTACACATCCCAGGACACTAAGGGGCAATTTTAGCATAGCCAATGAACCTAACCCGCACATCTTTGGACTGTGGGAGGAAACTGGAGCACCCGGAGAAAACCCACGCAGACATGAGGAGAATGTGCAAACTCCACACAGCTGCCTTCTTGGTTAGCCCATAAACGTAGATACATTGAATCCCTGCAGTGCAGAAGGAGGCCCATCGAGTCTGCACTGACCACCATCCCAACCACAGCCTAGCCTCATAACCAAAAAAGAAGATGCTAGAAAATGTCAGCACGTCCAGCAGCATCTGTAAGGAGAGAAAAGAGCTGATGTTTCGAGTCCAGATGACCATTTGTGCCAAGGGAGAACATGCAGACTCTGCCCCCAGTTGGGAATTGAACCCAGGCCCTTGGTAATGTGAGGTAGCAGTGCTAACCATGGGCCACGACACTGCCCAGGAGTGCTAGGATGGGGAGAGGCAGGAGATTGGGGGTGGGGGGGGTTATAAAATTCGGTAATGATAGTTGCAGACCAATTAGGGCGGCACGGTAGCACAGTGGTTAGCACTGCTGCTTCACAGCTCCAGGGTCCTGGGTTCGATTCCCGGCTCGGGTCACTGTCTGTGTGGAGTTTGCACATTCTCCTCGTGTCTGTGTGGGTTTCCTCCGGGTGCTCCGGTTTCCTCCCCACAGTCCAAAGATGTGCGGGTTAGGTTCATTGGCTATGCTAAAATTGCCCCTTAGTGTCCTGGGATGTGTAGGTTAGAGGGATTAGCAGGTAAATGTGTAGGGATATGGGGATAGGTTCTGGGTGGGATTGTGTTCGGTGCAGACTCGATGGGCCGAAGGGCCTGTTTCTGCACTGTAGGGTTCTATGGTTCTATGGTTCTAATTATTAAGGTGGATTCTTGGTAAACCTCCAACTGCAGTTAAAAGATTAAATGGACAAGAATGATAGGATTGGGATGGAATCAGACAAACAAAACTATTTCAATAATCAAAAGACATCACAGGTGGGAACAGTGAACCACAAACATTGTCACCCCTCACTGTAACACTCTCTGATATACCCCACACCCCCTCACTGTAACACTCTCTGATATACCCCACACCCTTCACTGTAACACTCTCTGATATACCCCACACCCCTCACTGTGACACTCTCTGATATACCCCACACCCCCTCACTGTAACACTCTCTGATATACGCCACACCCCCTCACTGTAACACTCTCTGATATACCCCACACCCCCTCACTGTAACACTCTCTGATATACCCCACACCCCTCACTGTAACACTCTCTGATATACCCCACACCCCCTCACTGTAACACTCTCTGATATACCCCACACCCCCTCACTGTAACACTCTCTGATATACCCCACACCCCCTCACTGTAACACTCTCTGATATACCCCACACCCCTCACTGATATACCCCACACCCCCTCATTGTAACACTCTCTGATATACCCCACACCCCTAACTGTAACACTCTCTGATATACCCCACACCCCTCACTGTAACACTCTCTGATATACCCCACACCCCTCACTGTAACATTTGCTGATATATCCCACACCCCCTCACTGTAACATTCGCTGATATACCCCACACCCCCTCACTATAACATTCGCTGATATACCCCACACCCCCTCACTGTAACATTTGCTGATATATCCCACACCCCCTCACTGTAACACTCTCTGATAAACCCCACACCCCCACACTGTAACACTCTCTGATATACCCCACACCCCCTCACTGTAACACTCTCTGATATACCCCACACCCCTCACTGTAACACTCCCTAATATACCCCACACCCCCTCACTGTCACACTCTCTGATATACCCCACTTTGATCTCTATTTGGAGCCTCAAACTAATTGTACCCCCTTCTTTATCGGAGTGATATATTCAGGCCCTTGTCTATTGCTCTGACAACGAGTAGTTTGATGGAGAACAGTTGTTGATGACGTGTGCAGTTTTAAGGTAATGAGAGCCTGATTCCCGGCGGTGAAATTGCTAGCCAGCTGACAACAGGGGAACTGTAATCTTCCTCCACCTTTTCACAGGTACAGACATTCCACACATAATCCCTGCAAAGCTGTGTGGGTATTGTCTCCTTCGAGATTCCTTGTAACCTTTGAGCAACTGGAACAGCAGCTCTGGCTGAATGCAAATCGCTGTTGCCTTTATTGGTAACATATCGCAAAGGTGAATTATTTTTGAGGCAGCAAATGTATTCAAAGTGCTTGTGACTTTCATAGCTCTGCGTACTGTCGGAAAGTTCTCTTGTAACCTCGTAGAGCCGTGGGTTAGAATTGGCCATGCTGATGCACCCTAAGCAACACACCTTTCGGACTGTGGGAGGAAACCCACGCAGACACGTGGAGAATGCGCCAACTCCACACAGACAGTGACCCGAGCCGGGAATCGAACCCAGGACCCTGGAGCTGTGAAGCAGCAGTGCTAACCCACTGTGCTACCGTGAGAAATTTTTCAGTGGACTTCCCCGAAGGTACCCTCTTGATAGGAATATAAGGATTAGGGTCTTTTAAGAGGCTTCTGGATGAGTACGTGGGACTTAGTAAGATTGAGAGTTATGGGTAAGCATAGTACATAGAACATAGAACATTACAGCACAAACAGGCCCTTCGGCCCTCGAGTTGCGCCGATCACATCAACCCCACCAATCTATAGACCTATCTATAACCCCCAATCCCATTAAACCCCATATACTCATCCAGAAGTCTTTTAAAAGACCCCAGCAAGTTCGCCTCCACCACCGACGACGGCAGCCGATTCCATTCACTCACCACCCTCTGAGTGAAAAACTTACCCCTAACATCACCTCTGTACTTCCCTCCCCGCACCTTAAATCTGTGTCCTCTCGTAGCGACCATTTCAACCCGGGGAAATAGCCTCTGAGAGTCCACCCTATCTATTCCTCTCAACATTTTATAAACTTCTATCAGGTCGCCTCTCAACCTTCGCCTCTCTAGGGAAAAGAGACCCAGCTCCCTCAACCTATCTTCATAAGGCATGCCTCCCAGTCCAGGCAACATCCTTGTAAATCTCCTCTGCACCCTTTCAATAGCTTCTACGTCTTTCCTATATTGAGACGACCAGAACTGCGCACAGTACTCCAAATGAGGCCTGACGAGGGTCCTGTAAAGTTGCAGCATTACCTCCCGACTCCTAAACTCAATCCCTCGATTAATGAAGGCCAGTACACCATACGCCTTCTTGACCACCTCCTCCACCTGCGAGGCCAATTTAAGAGTCGCGAGGCCGATTAATAGTAGGTAGAGATATGTTCAGCGCAACTTGTGGGTCGAAGGGCCTGGTTGTGATGTAGTTTTTCTATGTTCTAGATAAGTAAATTCAACTCTTCGAGCGTGCCCCGCCATTCAATCGGATCATGGCTGATCTCTCCCCGGTCTCAAATCCATCTCCCCATATTCCCTGATCACATTTTTTCAGTAGAAATATGTTTATTCCCTTCTTGGAAACATGATGAACACTGAATGATCCCTTACTAACATCGGCAATGTCCATCTCTGGATTTCTGATCTCTGAGTGCCAAAGGGACAGATCCCTGTTGACTGATGCCCCCAACCCACATTAAGAACCCACCCTCTTGTCCTCAATTGGATGGAGGGGGGGGGAGGTCTCTGAGATGACCACTCATTGACCTCTGAAAAAACTTTGCCCAATGTCATACAATAGAATCCTAGAAACGCTACACCGCAGACAGAGGCCATTCGGCCTATCGAGTCTGCACCGACCACAATCCCACCCAGGCCCTACCCCCATATCCTGACATAGTTACCCACTAATCCCTCTAACCTACACATCTCAGGACACTAAGGGGCAATCTCTGGGTCGCTAGGACATGGTTCCTCCTGGAAGGAAGAAAAATGCGAGAAGCTGATTATCCTTGTACATTATTACATGTCCTCCAGAAATACGTCACTCGTCCCCTCCCCACTCACCCCCCTGCACCCCCCCCCAACTTGAGTAAAATCAGTGCACTCGCCCCAGCGTTTAAAGGATTTGATAAAGCAAATGGCCTCCTCTTGCATTGTGGTTCTCGGGGATGAAGGCAAGATAGTGTATTTGGGGAGGATTCAAGGTAACACACATGAAAGGAAAGAATGTGGATTAACAAAGGGATATGAGGGTGTAGGGCCTGAGTGGGATTGTGGTCAGTGCAGACTCATAGAACATAGAACATTACAGCGCAGAACAGGCCCTTCGGCCCACGATGTTGCGCCGACCAGTTACAAAAACAATGACCCACTAGCCTAAACCAATCCGTTTTCGTCCATAAACCTATCCACAGATCTCTTAAACGCCCCCAAACTAGGCGCATTTACGACTGCAGCAGGCAGGGCATTCCAATCCCTCACCACCCTCTGGGTAAAGAACCTACCCCTGACATCCGTCCTTTAGCTACCCCCCCCCCCCCTTAATTTAAAGCCATGCCCCCTTGTGCTAGCTTTCTCCATCTGAGGAAAAAGGCTATCACTGTCCACCCTATCTAAACCTCTAATCATCTTATATGTTTCAATAAGATCCCCTCTTAGCCGCCTTCTTTCCAACAAAAACAACCCCAAATCCCTCAGCCTCTCCTCATAGGACCTCCCCTCCATACCAGGCAACATCCTGGTAAACCTCCTCTGCACCCTCTCCAAAGCCTCCACATCCTTCCTGTAATGTGGGGACCAGAACTGCACACAGTACTCCAAGTGCGGCCGCACCAGAGTTGTGTACAGTTGCAACATGATGGGCCGAAGGGCCTCTTTCTGCACTGTAGGGTTCTATGGTTCTATGATTGTATGATTCTGTCACCGGGTGCTCCGGTTTCCTCCCACACCCCAAAAACGTGCTTCTAAGCGTTAACAAATTGTCCCTGAATTAGACCTCCCTCAATCTGGAGCACATATAATTCTCTAAATTTGCACCCCCTTTATTGTGGAGTCTGAGAGGGGTAGACAAAAGTTGTAGGTAGGAGAAGGATTGGAATGAGGCACTCACTGAGTGTTAAAAAGGGCGACACGGGCTTGTAGGGCCGAAGGGCCTGTTTCCTGTGCTGTGTTGTTCTTTGTATCTTAAGGCCAATCCCCAATCACAGGACGAACACATTTTATTCATTCATGGGGCATGGGTATCGCTGGCTGGCCTGTATTTATTGCCCATCCCTAGTTGCCATTGAACATAGAAAGCTTTTTTTCTGGTTGTATCACAGCTTGGTCTGGGCTCCTGCTCTGCCCGAGACCTCAAGAAACTACAAAAGGTCATGAATATAGCCCAATCCATCACACAAACCAGCCTCCCATCCATTGACTCTGTCTACACTTCACGCTGCCTTGGCAAAGCAGCAGCATAATTAAGGACCCCCACGCACCCCGGACATTCTCTCTTCCACCTTCTTCCATCGGGAAAAAGATACAAAAGTCTGAGGTCACGTACCAAGCAGCTTCTTCCCTGCTGCTGTCAGACTTTTGAATGGACCTACCTTGTATTAAGATGCTCTTTCTCTACATAAGAACATAAGAAATAGGAGCAGGAGTAGGCCATCTATCCCTTCGAGTCTGCCCCGCCATTCAATAAGATCATGGCTGATCTGTCGTGGCTCAGTTCCACCTTCCCGCCCTCTCCCCATAACCCTTAATCCCTTCTCTTATCAAAAACCCATCAACCCATGTCTTAAAAATATTTAGCGAGGCAGCCTCCACCACTTCAACAGGCAGAGAATTCCAGAGATTCACCAACCTTTGAGTGAAGAAGTTCCTCCTCAACTCCGTTCTAAACCGCCCCCCCTCTATCTTGAGGCTGTGCCCTCTAGTCCTACTGTCTTTTTTGAGCGGGAAGAGTCTCTCCACCTCTATCCTATCCATCCCATTCATCATCTTATACGTCTCAATGAGATCTCCCCTCATCCTTCTAAACTCTAACGAGTACAAGCCTAGTTTATTCAGCCTCTCCTCATAGCTCAACCCCCCTCAACTCCGGCATCAGCCTAGTAAACCTCCTCTGCACTCCCTCCAAGGCCAAAATATCCTTGCGTAAGTGCGGCGACACCCTAGCTATGACTGTAACACTACATTCTGCACTCTCTCATTTCCTTCTCTATGAACGGTATGCTTTGTTTGTATAACGCACAAGAAACAATACTTTTCACTGCGTGTTAATACATGTGACAATAATAAATCAAATCAGAAACTCATTAGCTTAGTCGGGCTATCTTAGAGGGTAGTTGAGAGTCAACCACATTGCTGTGGTTCTGGAGACACATGTCGGCCAGACTGGGTAAGGACGGCAGATTTCCTTCTCTAAAGGGACATTAATAAACTAGACGGGTTTTCCCAACAATCGACAATGGTTTCCTGGTCATCAGTAGATTCTTAATTCCAGATAACTTTTATTGAATTCAAATTCCACCATCTGCCCTGGTGGGATTCGAACCCACGTCGCTGGAACATTCGCTGAGTTTCTTGATGAATAGGCTCGCGATAATCTCACTTGGTCATAGCCTCCCCTGCGACTTAGGTGTTTAAGAAGGCGTAGGGAAAACTTTCTTAATTAGATGGGGAATGAAGTATCAGAAAGGAGTGGCGATGGACAAATGATACAGAACATTAATTGGGCCACAGCTAGAGTTATTCATACTGTTCTGATCACTGCGTTACAGAGGGTCAATAAACAGTGGACAAAGATTGAAAGTAGAAGGATGGGAGGAGAGTCCTGGACACAATCACGAAATGGAATCCCTTGTTAGACGCTCAAATCGCCAAAGGAGTAAAATTATCTCACTGAGCAAACCATCCTCCTCCTAAAAAGAGCAATGTAGGCAAGAAAAAAAATCTTCAAAAGTACCTTTAATGAATTAAATTCAGATATCATTGCTGGGACACCTCAGCCTCTGCAGCATCCGTATGCTGTTACATAAGAACATAAGAAATAGGAGCAGGAGTAGGCCATCTAGCCCTTCGAGCCTGCCCCGCCATTCAATAAGATCATGGCTGATCTGTCGTGTCTCAGTTCCACTTTCCCGCCCTCTCCCAATAACCCTTAATCCCTTCTCTTATCAAAAACCCATCAACCCGTTTCTTGAAAATATTTAGCGAGGCAGCCTCCACCACTTCAACAGGCAGAGAATTCCAGAGATTCACCACCCTTTGAGTGAAGAAGTTCCTCCTCAACTCCGTTCTAAAACGCCTCCCCTTTATCTTGCGGCTGTGCCCTCTAGTCCTACTGTCTTTTTTGAGCGGGAAGAGTCTCTCCACCTCTATCCTATCCATCCCATTCATCATCTTAAACATCTCAATGAGATCTCCCCTCATTCTTCTAAACTCCAACGAGTACAAGCCTAGTTCATTCAGCCTCTCCTCATAGCTCAACCCCCTCAACTCCGGTATCAGCCTAGTAAACCTCCTCTGCACTCCCTCCAAGGCCAAAATATCTTTGCGCAGGTGCGGCGTCCAAAACTGCACACAGTACTCCAGCTGTGGCCTCACCATTGCCCTATACAGCTGCAGCCAGACCTCCCTACTTTTATATTCAATCCCCTTCGCTATGAAGGCCAGCATCCCATTCGCCTTCCTGACCACCTGCTGCACCTGCAGGCTGGGTTTTTGCGACTCATGCACAAGGACCCCAAGGTCCCTCTGCACCGTCGCCAAGGCTTCAGGAAGAGTAGTGAAGTTCACGTCCTTGTCTACATCAATGGAGATGAAGTGGAAACGGTCGAGAGCTTCAAGTTTCCAGGTGCACTGTTTGCTGTGCAGACACATGGATTTGGACCAGTCTCTGTGGGAGTTTGCACATTCTCCCCGTGACTGTGTGGGTTTTCTCCGGGTGCTCCGGTTTCCTCCCACACCCCAAAAAAAACGTGCTCTTAGGCTGATTGGTGTAACAAATTGTCCCTAAATTAGTTTCCCTCAATGTGGATGGCCATGAGCATAGATAAGGGTCATGGGTGGAGGGGGGGACCGGTAATGTTAAAATAGAGGCACGGGATCATTGGGCCCAAGGGCCTGTTTCCCGGGCTGTTTTTGTTCTTTGTCCTTTGTGTCCCAGACCACCAACAACCTGCCCTGTTCCCTCCACACCGATGTATAGTTAAGAAAGCTCACAAACGTCTCCACTTTCACAGGAGGTTAAGGAAATTTGCATGTCCCCTGCAACAGGCGAAGGTGCAGAGGGACCTCGGGGTCCTTGTGCATGAGTCGCAAAAACCCAGCTTGCAGGTGCAGCAGGTGGTCAGGAAGGCGAATGGGATGCTGGCCTTCATAGCGAGGGGGATTGAATATAAAAGTAGGGAGGTCTTGCTGCAACTGTATAGGGCATTGGTGAGGCCGCAGCTGGAGTACTGTGTGCAGTTTTGGGCGCCGCACCTGCGCAAGGATATTTTGGCCCTGGAGGGAGTGCAGAGGAGGTTTACTCGGCTGATACCGGAGTTGAGGGGATTGAGCTATGAGGAGAGGCTGAATAAACTAGGCTTGTACTCGTTAGAGTTTAGAAGAATGAGGGGAGATCTCATTGAGACGTATAAGATGATGAATGGGATGGATAGGATAGAGGTGGAGAGACTCTTCCCGCTCAAAAAAGACAGTAGGACTAGGGGGCACAGCCTCAAGATAAAGGGGGGGGGGGCGGTTTAGAACGGAGTTGAGGAGGAACTTCTTCACTCAAAGGGTGGTGAATCTCTGGAATTCTCTACCCGTTGAAGTGGTGGAGGCTGCCTCGCTAAATATTTTCAACAAGCGGGTTGATGGGTTTTTGATAAGAGAGGGGATTAAGGGTTATGGGGAGAGGGCGGGAAGGTGGAGCTGAGCCACGACAGATCAGCCATGATCTTATTGAATGGCGGGGCAGGCTCGAGGGGCCAGATGGCCTACTCCTGCTCCTATTTCTTCATTCCCACCACATCCTTTCTGGGAATAGTGTAGCTTGGAGTGGCATGGTGGCACAGTGGTTAGATCTGCTGTCTCACAGGGCCAGGGACCCGGGTTTGATTCCTGGCTTGTATCACTGTCTCTGTGGAGTCTCTATGTTCCCTGTATGTGTTTTCTCTGGGAGTTCTGGTTTCCTCCCACCATCCGAAAGATATGCTGGTTTGGTGCATTGGCCGTGCTAAATTCTCCCTCAGTGTACCCGAACGGGCACAGGACTGTGGCAGCCAGGGTATTTTCACAGCAACCTCATTAATGTAAGCCTACTTGATGCACCAATAAATAAACTTTAAACTTTCAACAGCTTGGTATAGAACATAGAACATAGAACATTCCAGCACAAACAGGCCCTTCGGCCCTCGAGTTGCGCCGATCACATCAACCCCACCAATCTATAGACCTATCTATAACCCCCAATCCCATTAAACCCCATATACTCATCCAGAAGTCTTTTAAAAGACCCCAGCGAGTTCGCCTCCACCACCGATGACGGCAGCCGATTCCATTCACTCACCACCCTCTGAGTGAAAAACTTACCCCTAACATCACCTCTGTACTTCCCTCCCCGCACCTTAAATCTGTGTCCTCTCGTAGCGACCATTTCAACCCGGGGAAATAGCCTCTGAGAGTCCACCCTATCTATTCCTCTCAACATTTTGTAAACTTCTATCTGGTCGCCTCTCAACCTTCGTCTCTCCAGGGAAAAGAGTCTCAGCTCCCTCAACCTATCTTCATAAGGCATGCCTCCCAGTCCAGGCAACATCCTTGTAAATCTCCTCTGCACCCTTTCAATAGCTTCTACGTCTTTCCTATAGTGAGGCGACCAGAACTGCGCACAGTACTCCAAATGAGGCCTGACAAGGGTCCTGTAAAGTTGCAGCATTACCTCCCGACTCCTAAACTCAATCCCTCGATTAATGATGGCCAGTACACCATACGCCTTCTTGACCACCTCCTCCACCTGCGAGGCCGATTTAAGAGTCCTGTGGACCCGGACCCCGAGATCCTTCTGCTCTTCAACGCTACTAAGACTCCTGCCCTTGATAGTGTACTCGTTCATCCCGTTGGTTCTGCCGAAATGGACTACTACACATTTATCCGCGTTGAAGTCCATCTGCCACTTCTCCGCCCATTCCTGCATCCTATCTATGTCCTGCTGCAACTTTTGACATCCTTCCAGACCATCCACAACACCACCGACCTTCGTGTCATCAGCGAACTTGCTAACCCATCCCTCCACTTCCTCATCCAGGTCATTTATGAAAATGACAAACAGCAAGGGTCCCAGAACAGATCCCTGGGGCACCCCACTGGTGACTGACCTCCATTCCGAAAAAGACCCATCCACAACCACTCTCTGCCTTCTGCAGGCAAGCCAGTTCTGGATCCACAAGGCCAAAGGCCCTTGGATCCCATGCCCTCTCACCTTCTCAAGAAGTCTTGCATGGGGGACCTTATCAAACTGAACTGGTATGGCTCCAGTTCTGACCAAGGCAGCGAGGAATTACAAAAGATTGTGGCATCGCAGCCGCCCCTTCCTCGCTCCACCCCAGGGGCAAATGTCAGGATGCAAATACCAACGTGGACTCCCGTCCTCAGTTTCGACAGGAGTCCCCCTCAAGATTGAGCCGCTCCTCAATGGCACGGGTACAGTCTAGCTGTTCTGTTTATCCAAATGTACTCACAATGCTTCAATCAGTCAGTACTCTTCACCTTTACAAAGGACAAAGGAAATTCCAGCATAGGAACAGGCCCTTCGGCCCCTCCGAGCCTGCACCGACCGTGCTGCCCCACTGAACTAAAAGTCCCTACCCTTCCGGGGACCGTATCTCTCTATTCCCATCCTAGTCATGCATTTATCAAAACGCACCTTAAAAGTCACTACTGTATCTGCTTCCACTAACTCCTCCGGCAGCAAGTTCTAGTCACCCATCACCCTCTGTATAAAAACTTGTCTCGTACATCTCCTTTAAACCTTGCACCTCGCAACTTAAATCTATGCCCCTGAGTAATTGACTCTTCCACCCTCGGAGAAAGCTTCTGACTAGCCACTCTTGTCCATAGAACATAGAACATTACAGCGCAGAACAGGCCCTTCGGCCCACGATGTTGCGCCGACCAGTTACAAAAACAATGACCCACTAGCCTCATCCAATCCCTTTTTGTCCATAAACCTATCCACGGATCTCTTAAACGCCCCCAAACTAGGCGCATTTACAACTGCAGCAGGCAGGGCATTCCAATCCCTCACCACCCGCTGGGTAAAGAACCTACCCCTGACATCCGTCCTATAACTACCACCCCTTAATTTAAAGCCGTGCCCCCTCGTGCTAGATTTCTCCATCCGAGGAAAAAGGCTATCACTGTCCACCCTATCTAAACCTCTAATCATCTTATATGTTTCAATAAGATCCCTTCTTAGCCGCCTTCTTTCCAACGAAAACAACCCCAAATCCCTCAGTCTCTCCTCATAGGACCTCCCCTCCATACCAGGCAACATCCTGGTAAACCTCCTCTGCACCCTCTCCAAAGCCTCCACATCCTTCCTGTAATGTGGGGACCAGAACTGCACACAGTACTCCAAGTGCGGCCGCACCAGAGTAGTGTACAGTTGCAACATGACGCTGCGGCTCTTAAATTCAATCCCCCTACCAATAAACGCCAAGACACCGTATGCCTTCTTAACAACCTTATCTACTTGATTCCCAACTTTCAACATGCCTCTCATAATCTTGTAGACTTCTATCAGCTCTCCCCTCAACCCCCGTTGTCCCAGGGAGAGCAAACGAGGCTTCTCCAACCTCTCCTCAAAGCTAATGCCCTCCATACCAGACAAAAACCTCCCATCCGTTGACTCTGTCTACACTTCCCGTTGCCTCGGCAAAGCAGCCACCATAATTCAGGACCCCCACGCACCCCGGACATTCTCTCTTCCACCTTCTTCAGTTGGGAAAAAGATACAAAAGTCTGAGGTCACGTACCGACCGACTCAAGAACAGCTTCTTCCCTGCTGCCGTCAGACTTTCGAATGGACCTACCTCACATTAAGTTGATTTTTCTCTCCACTCCAGCAGTGACTGTTAGAGGGTTAGATAGGGTGGACAGTGAGAGCCTTTTTCCTCGGATGGTGATGGCTAACACGAGGGGACGTAGCTTTAAATTGAGGGGCGGTAATTATAGGACGGATGTCAGAGGTAGGTTCTTTACTCAGAGGGTAGTAAGGGTGTGGAATGCCCTGCCTGCAGCAGTTGTGGACTCGCCAACTTTAAGGGCGTTCAAATGGTCAGTGGATAGGCATATGGATAACATTGGAATAGTTTAGGTTAGAGGGTCATTAGATTGGTTCCACTGGTCGGCGCAACATCGAGGGCCGAAGGGCCTGAACTGCGCTGGAATGTTCTATGTTCTGTGTAACACTACATCCTGCATGCTGTTCTTTCCTCCTCTATGAATGGTATGCTTTGTCTCTATAGCGTACAAGAAACAATACTTTTCACTGTACACCAAGACATGTGACAATAATAAATCAAATCAAAATCCTAGCAAATCTTTCCTGCACTCTTACATTGAGTGTAACATAATAATAGCTTCCAGGCAAACGTACCAGCATTGAAAATAACCTCCTGCCTACGGGCATGCGGCCAATTCTTAATCCGTTGCAGTAGGATTCCGACTAATTATGTCAGATCCTATCTTGTGGACTAATTATTGTGAGCAGATGTAGTGTGAAAATCCAGGCAGACTATCTCTGCGAACTAACCTGGTAACTTCTTCAAAAAGAATTATCCAGTCCAATTATGTAGACAAACCCCACATTTTCCATAAGCGATGGTGGGTTTTGCAGGTGACTTCTGCATCCTGGCACTCATAGATGAAGGTTCTGGCCATATTCCCCTGCACGTCACCCACAACTCAAACTAATGTGTCAATAGTTCTTCAGTTTACATTCTAATAAAGCATCCCCTTGATTCTGATAAAGGGTGAGGAAGGGACTGCAAAGCCCATTTCTTGCCAGACCCAAGGGGTGGCACAGTGGTTAGCACCGCTGCCTCACAGCGCCAGGGACCGAGGTACGATTTCCAGCTTGGGTCTCTGTGTGGAGTTTGCGTGCTCTCCCCATGTCTGCGTGGGTTTCCTCCGGGTGCTCCAGTTTCCTCCCGCAGTCCAAAGATGTGCAGGTTAGGTGGATTGTCCATGCTAAATTGTCCCTTAAGAACATAAGAAATAGGAGCAGGAGTCGGCCATCTAGCCCCTTCGAGCCTGCCCCGCCATTCAATAAGATCATGGCTGATCTGAATTGGATCATAGAACATAGAACATAGAACATAGAACATTACAGCGCAGAACAGGCCCTTCGGCCCACGATGTTGCGCCGACCAGTTACAAAACAATGACCCACTAGCCTAAACCAATCCCTTTTCATCCATAAACCTATCTACAGATCTCTTAAACGCCCCCAAACTAGGTGCATTTACAATTGCAGCTGGCAGGGCATTCCAGTCCCTCACCACCCTCTGGGTAAAGAACCTACCCCTGACATCAGTCCTATAACTACCCCCCCTTAATTTAAAATCGTGCCCCCTCGTGCTAGCTTTCTCCATCCTAGGAAAAAGGCTATCACTATCTACCCTGTCTAAACCTCTAATCATCTTATATGTTTCAATGAGATCCCCTCTTAGCCGCCTTCTTTCCAGCGAAAACAACCCCAAATCTCTCAATCTCTCCTCATAGGATCTCCCCTCCATACCAGGCAACATCCTGGTAAACCTCCTCTGCACCCTCTCCAAAGCCTCCACATCCTTCCTGTAATGTGGGGACCAGAACTGCACACAAAACTCCAAGTGCGGCCGCACCAGAGATGTGTACAGTTGCATCATGACGCTGCGACTCCTAAATTCAATCCCCCTACCAATAAACGCCAAAACTCCGTATGCCTTCTTAACAACCTTATCCACTTGATTCCCAACTTTCAGGGATCTATGTACACATACACCTAGATCCCTCTGCTCCTCCACACTATTCAAAGTCCTCCCGTTAGCCCTATACTCAACACATCTGTTATTCCTACCGAAATGAATTACCTCACACTTCTCCACATTAAACTCCATCCGCCACCTCTCAGCCCAGCTCTGCAACCTATCTAAGTCATCCTGCAAACTATGACACCCTTCCTCACAATCTACCACACCTCCGACTTTGGTGTCATCAGCAAACTTACTAATCCACCCAACTATACCCTCATCCAGATCATTAATAAAAATTACAAACAGCAGTGGCCCCAAAACAGATCCCTGAGGCACACCACTTGTAACCGAACTCCATGACGAATATTTCCCATCAACCACCACTCTCTGTCTCCTATCTGCTAGCCAATTCCTGATCCAATTACCTAGATCACCCCCAATCCCATACATCTGCATTTTCTGCAGAAGCCTACCATGGTGAACCTTATCAAACGCCTTGCTAAAATCCATATACACCACATCAACTGCCTTACCCCTATCCACCTCTTTGGTCACCTTCTCAAAGAACTCGATAAGGTTAGTAAGGCATGACCTACCCGCTACAAAACCATGCTGACTGTCTCTAATCAACTCATTACTTTCCAAATAACTATAAGATCAGTTCCACTTTCCCGCTTTCTCCCCCTTAGTGTCAGGGGGACTAGCTGGGGTAAATGCATGAAGTTATGGGGATGTGGTGGGATTGTGGTGAGTACAGATCTGATGGGCTGAATGGTCTCCTCCTGCATTATAGGGATTCTATGATTCAGTGGGTGGAGAACATCTTAACTGAAAGACCCATCTATTCTGAGGACAATTACTTTGTGCAAGTTGATTGGTACAGGAGTGCTGTCTCCGAATGGCCTGTTTCCATGTTGTAATCCGCAATGACTCTATGATATTCCCGCTTGTAAAAAAGCAAATTACCGAGGATGCTGTAATCGGAAACCAAAAGGGAAAATTCTGGAAAATCTCAGCGGGTCTGGCAGCATCTGGAAGGAGAGAAAAGAGTTTCCAGTCCAGGTGACCCTTTGTCAAAGCTAAAAGGCTGAGAAAGTGGGAGATATTTATACTGCGGGGGTGGGGAGGGGGAATGAAAGATGAGTCATAGCCACAGAAACCAGGGGGAAAGGCTGCTAATGGCAGCCCGGAGAGAGAATAGAGAGTGTGAATGAGCAAATGGCAGAGAGGCTGAAATGTGAGGGTAAACTGTGACAGATGAAGATGTGGGGAGGATATGTGGGAGAGAGATAGAACTGAGAAAAAGGGGGAAACAAAGGAGGAGAAAAGGGTTGACAAAATAGGGGGAAAGCGTGGAAGGGGAAGAACTAACCTGATAACTTCTTCAAGGTGGCACGGTGACACAGTGGGTTAACACTGCTGCTTTACAGCTCCAGCGCCCTGGGTTCGATTCCCGGCTCGGGTCACTGCCTGTGTGGAGAACAAAGAACAACACAACACGGGGAACAGGCCCTTCGGCCCAACGAGCCCGCGCCGCCATTTCAACATTGTGATTCCCCTCTTCCACCCATTCTCCCCGTGTCTGCGTGGGTTTCCTCCGGGTGCTCCGGTTTCCTCCCGCAGTCCAAAGATGTGCGGGTTAGGTTGATTGGCCGTGCTAAGAAATTGGCCCTCAGGGATACTAACCCGCACATCTTTGGACTGTGGGAGGAAACCGGAGCACCGGAGGAAACCCACGCAGACACGAGGAGAATGTGCAAACTCCACACAGACAGTGATTTGAGCCGGGAATCGAACCCAGGACCCTGGAGCTGTGAAGCAGCGGTGCTAACCCACTGCGCTACTGCGCCGCCCATCAGCTCTATTCTCTCTCCTTACAGATGCTGCCAGACCTGCTGAGATTTTCCAATGTTTTCTCTTCTGGTTTCATATTCCCACCTGCTCTCAGGTGGATTGGCCATGCTAAATTGCCCCTTAGTATCCAAAGATGTGCAGGTTAGGTGGATTGGCCATGCTAAATTACCCCTTAGTGTCCAAAGATGTGTAGGTTAGGTGGATTGGCCATGCTAAATTGCCCCTTAGTGTCCAAAGATGTGCAGGTTAGGTGGATTGGCCATGCTAAATTGCCCCTTAGTATCCAAAGATGTGTAGGTTAGGTGGATTGGCCATGCTAAATCGCCCTTTAGTGTCCAAAGATCTGTGAGTTAGGTGGATTGGCCATGGGAAATTGCACCTTTAGCATCAGGGTAAATGTCTGGGGTTATGGGGACAGGGCTCCAGTTTCCTCCCGCAGACTAAAAGACGTGCTGGTGAGGGTTGCGTTGGCCGTGCTAAAGTCTCCCTCAATGTACCCGAGCAGGCGCTGGCGACGAGCGGATTTTCCCACTAACTTCACTGCAGTGTTAATGTCAGCCTACTTGTGACCTGACTCACACTAACTTGGTCACCCAGGCGATGGGTCCAATTCTGACAGTTTGCGAAGGCGACTGCGTGCTTTCTCGGTGTGCCTGTCGGGTGGGTAGGGTAACTGGGGACTTTGCAGGGAGCTGACTCCTCCGAGCACTCGCCTCCTATCTGAAGCAAGGAGGAGCGTTGCACAGCTGCCTGGATTCATTGTGAAGAGATATCGGGTCTGTAACCCCCCCTGCCTCCCCCCACCCACCGCAGCACACACAGGAGAGCTGCCAGCTTTACAACACAGTTTGTGCCATCATTAGCCCTGGCAGAATAAGGGCAGCTTTTAACATCAGCACCAGGCCACCACTCGTTGGCTGCACAGGGCACAGAGAGTGCTGTCGGCTTCTGAAAGGTTAAAACAGCGTATTAAAACTCTTTTGGGGACAATTTAAGCCCCTTATCTCCTAAATTCCAAATGGAACGCCGGTTTTAAGAGCAAGTCTGTTTCGGGGATTACAAAATTATCACTTTTCCTTCAGTGCCTGAGATGTTCTAATCCCTCGGAGGAAAGCCCAGCAGATGCGGGCGATTTCATTCCACTTTAACATCCTGGGCAAGGCTGCATTATAAACAGTGCTTCTGTTCACACAGAGAGAGACCCTTTCAGCTGGAGTGACAGCCATTCCCCACTCAATGCTTGAAATGTTCACTCTGGTCAACACCTTATCCACACACAAAATCAGCCACCTTGAAGTTGCTTCCTTGACCATTGCAGATGGATGTTAGGGGTCAGCCACATTGTAGCTCTGGGGTCACAGGTAGGTCAGACCAGGTGACTATGGCTGACTTCAAGTTCTTAGATGTCCAAATCGCCAACAATCCGTCCTGCTGACACTATAGTTACGATGTCTACAGATCTCTGAAAGTTGCCACTCAAGTGGATAGAGCCATGAAGGAGACCTATAGTGTGTTAGCGTTTATTAACAAGGGGGTTTGAGTTTAAGAGCCGTGGGGGTTATGCTGCAACTGTACCGGACATTGGTGAGACCACGTTTGGAATATTGTGCGCAGTTCTGGTCATTTATGAGAAGGATGTGGGAGCGTTGGAGAGAGGGGATTTGCCAGGACGCTGCCTGGTTTGGAGGGTAGGTCTTATGAGGAAAGGTTGAGGGAGCTGGGGCTTTTCTCTTTAGAGCGGAGGAGGATGAGAGGTGACTTAATAGAGGTTTATAAGATGATGAGAGGAATTGATAGAGTGGATGTGCAGAGACTATTTCCTTGGATGGATGTAGCTGTTACTAGGGGGCATAACTATAAGGTTGATGGTGGGAGATATAGGAAGGATGTCCGAGGTAGATTCTTCACTCAGAGAGTGGTTGGGGTGTGGAATGCACTGCCTGCTGTGATAGTGGAGTCGGAACTTTAGGAACTTTCAAGCGGTTATTGGATAGGCACATGGAGCACACCAGAATGATAGGGAGTGGGATAGCTTGATCTTGGGATTGGACGTAGCTCAGCACAACATTGAGGGCCGAAGGGCCTGTACTGTGCTGTACTGTTCTATGTTTCTATAAACCACCAGTGCCTCTACTTTCTCAGAAGACTGAGGAAATTTGGCATGTCCGCCACGACTCTCACCAACTTTTACAGATGCCCCATAGAAAGCTTTCTCTCTGGTTGTATCACAGCTTGGTCTGGGCTCCTGCTCTGCCCAAGACCGCAAGGAATTACAAAAGGTTGTGAATGTAGCCCAATCCATCACACAAACCAGCCTCCCATCCATTAACTCCATCTACACTTCCCGGAAAAGCAGCCAGCATAATTAAGGATCCCACGCACCCCGGACATTCTCTCTTCCATCTTCTTCCTTTGGGAAAAAGGTACAAAAGTCTGAGGTCACGTACCGACCGACTCAAGAACAGCTTCTTCCCTGCTGCTGTCAGACTTTTGAATGGACCTACCTCGCATTAAGTTGATCTTTCTCTACACTCTAGCTATGACTGTAACACTACATTCTATACTCTCTCTTTTCTTTCTCTATGAACGGTATACTTTGTCTGTATAGTGTGCAAGAAACAACACTTTTCACTGTACACTAATACATAAATCGAATTTAAAGGACATTTGTGTGTCAGATGGGTTTTATGACAATCAACAATGGTTTCACGGTCATTTATTAATTCCAGATTTTTATAGAACTCAATTTTCAACTTTTGAGATTCAAACTTTGGTCCCCAGAAAGTTATCCTGGGCTTCTGGAATACTAGTCCAGTGTCAATACCACTATGTCACCACTTCCTTTTAATGGCAGCTATCAACAATATATTCCATAGAATCCCTATGTGCAGAAGAACTCCATTCAGCTCATCGAGTGTGCAATAACTTTCCAGCTTACTTACACATCTTTGGACACGATGTGGAAATTTAGCCTGGCCAATCCACCTAACCTGCACATCTTTGGATTCTAAGGGGCAATTTAGCATGGCCAATCCACCTAACCTGCACATCTTTGGACACTAAGGGGCAATTTAGCATGGCCAATCCACCTAACCTGCACATCTTTGGATTCTAAGGGGCAATTTAGCATGGCCAATCCACCTAAACTACACATCTTTGGATTCTAAGGGGCAATTTAGCATGGCCAATCCACCTAACCTGCACATCTTTGGACACTAAGGGGCAATTTAGCATGGCCAATCCACCTAACCTGCACACCTTTGGACACTAAGGGGCAATTTAGCATGGCCAATCCACCTAACCTGCACATCTTTGGATACTAAGGGGCAATTTAGCATGGCCAATCCACCTAAACTACACATCTTTGGACACTAAGGGGCAATTTAGCATGGCCAATCCACCTAACCTGCACATCTTTGGATTCTAAGGGGCAATTTAGCATGGCCAATCCACCTAACCTGCACATCTTTGGACACTAAGGGGCAATTTAGCATGGCCAATCCACCTAACCTGCACACCTTTGGACACGAAGGGGCAATTTAGCATGGCCAATCCACCTAACCTGCACATCTTTGGATACTAAGGGACAATTTAGCATGGCCAATCCACCTAACCTGCACATCTTTGGACACTAAGGGGCAATTTAGCATGGCCAATCCACCTAACCCGCACATCTTTGGACACTAAAGGACAATTTAGCATGGCCAATCCACCTAACCTACACATCTTTGGATTCTAAGGGGCAATTTAGCATGGCCAATCCACCTATCCTACACATCTTTGACACTAAGGGGCAATTTAGCATGGCAATCAACCTAACCTACACATCTTTGGACACTAAGGGGCAAATTAGCATGGCCAATCCATCTAACCTGCACATCTTTGGACACTAAGGGGCAATTTAGCATGGCCAATCCACCTAACCTACACATCTTTGGACACTAAGGGACAATTTAGCATGGCCAATCCATCTAACCTGCACATCTTTGGACACTAAGGGACAATTTAGCATGGCCAATCCCCCTAACCTACACATCTTTGGACACTAAGGGACAATTTAGCATGGCCAATCCATCTAACCTGCACATCTTTGGACACTAAGGGACAATTTAGCATGGCCAATCCCCCTAACCTACACATCTTTGGACACTAAGGGACAATTTAGCATGGCCAATCCACCTAACCTGCACATCTTTGGACACTAAGGGGCAATTTAGCATGGCCAATCCGCCTAACCTGCAGATCTTTGGACACGAAGGGGCAATTTAGCATGGCCAATCCACCTAACCTGCACATCTTTGGACACTAAGGGGCAATTTAGCATGGCCAATCCACCTAACCTGCACATCTTTGGACTCTGAGGGGCAATTTAGCATGGCCAATCCACCTAACCTACACATCTTTGGACACTAAGGGGCAATTTAGCATGGCAATTCACCAAACTTACACACCTTTGGACAGTAAGGGGCAATTTAGCATGGCCAATCCACCTAACCTGCACATCTTTGGACACTATGGTCAGGTAAGGATGGCAGATTTCCTTCCCTAAAGGACATTAATGAACTAGATGTGTTTTTCTGACAATCGACAATGGTTTCATGGTCAACAATAGAGCCTAAATTTCAGATCTTTTTCATCGAATTCCACCACCCATAGTGGGATTCGAATCCATGTCCCCAGCGCGTTACCTTGGATTACTAGTCCAATGACAAAACCATCATGTCTGATCGTCCGGTCTCTGGGTGCTGGAACCCTGGGGGTTAACCCCACAAGATACATGAGCGGACCCCTGTGCAAATTCCAAGGCAACAACTCTGCAGCAATGTCCCAGGAAGTTTCAACTTCTGATTGGCAATTTCCCCAATGTTTAAAACACTCCAAAAAAGGCATCAGTTCTAAGTTAGTACAGAGGCTTCAGTTGGTTCTGCCTCAATACAGAAGGAGGCCATTCGGCCCATCGAATCTGCATCGAATCCCACCCAGGCCCTATCCCCATAACCCCACACATTTACCCTGCTAGTCCCCCGACACTAAGGAAGAATTTACCATGGTCAATCAACCAAACCCACACATCTGTGGACTGTGGGAGGAAACCGGGGCATCCTGAGGAAACCCATGCAGACACGGGGAGAATGTGTAGACTCCGCACAGGCAACCTGGGAATCGAACCCGGTCTCTGGCGCTGTGAGACAGCAGTGACAACCACTGTGCCACCGTGCCACCCTTAACTGGATGGTTATCCAGGGAACCTTGGATGCGAAAGGAAACTTATGTAATTGCTCGGTAAGTTGTTAACTGACTTTGTCTGACTCCCCTTTGACTGTGTCATGTGCTCCCACTGACACTTGGACACTTATCTGACCTCTGACCTTCTGACACCCCCCCCAACCCACTAATACCCCCCCAAACTCCCCAACTTTTGTCCAACATTCTCCCCCAACCTCCCCGAAACTTTGACAATTTCTCTTAAGACCCTCCAACTTTTCTGCAACCCTCCAACCCCCCTCCTGGACCTGACCTGACCCACTCCTGCTCATGTCCCCAGCCTCGATCCCTTCACTTACCCTACCCAGCTTACCACCCGAACGTCATACCATCCCGCCCACTCACCTAACTCTCACTCCTTCGCCTACCCACCGAAACATGGTTCAAAGAAGAACATAAGGAATAGGAGCAGGAGTAGGCCATCTAGCCCTTTGAGCCTGCCCCGCCATTCAATAAGATCATGACACTTTCCCCCTTTCTCCCCATAACCCTTAATTCCCCTGTCTATCAGAAACCTATCGACCCGTGACTTAAATATATTTAGCGAGGCAGCCTCCACCACTTCAACGGGCAGAGAATTCCAGAGATTCACCACCCTTTGAGTGAAGAAGTTCCTCCTCAACTCCAATCTAAACTGCCCCCACCACTTATCTTGAGGCTGTGCCCTCTAGTCCTGCTATCCTTTCTAAGCAGGAAGAATCTCTCTACCTCTACCCTATCCATCCCCTTCATTATCTTATACGTCTCTATAAGATCCCCCCTCATCCTTCTAAACTCCAACAAGTACAGACCCAGTCTATTTAGTCTCTCTTCATAGTCCAACCCCCTCATCTCCGGTATCAGACTAGTAAACCTCCTCTGCACTCCCTCCAAGGCCAAAATATCCTTCCACAAGTGTACATTGGCCAAAGCTTTCTATTGCTTTCATGAATGAAGATTTGGCAAAATATGATAGCTGGTGTGGTTAAAAGAGGGTATAGCTGGAACTTCCCTGGTGGTCTCGTGCTATAAAAACATAAGAAATAGGAGCAGGGGTAGGCCATCTGGCCCTTCGAACCTGCCCCGCCATTCAATAAGATCATGGCTGATCTGTCGTGGCTCAGTTCCACCTTCCCACCCTCTCCCCATAACCCTTAATCCCTTCTCTTATCAAAAACCCATCAACCCGCTTCTTAAAAATATTTAGCGAGGCAGCCTCCACCACTTCAACGGGCAGAGAATTCCAGAGATCCACCACCCTTTAAGTGAAGAAGTTCCTCCTCAACTCCGTTCTAAACCGCCCCCCCTTTATCTTGAGGCTGTGCCCCCTAGTCCTACTGTATTTTCTGAGCAGGAAGAGTCTCTCCACCTCTATCCTATCCATCCCATTCATCATCTTATACGTCTCAATGAGATCTCCCCTCATTCTTCTAAACTCTAACGAGTGCAAGCCTAGTTTATTCAGCCTCTCCTCATAGCTCAATCCCCTCAACTCTGGTATCAGCCTAGTAAACCTCCTCTGCACTCCCTCCAGGGCCAAAATATCCTTGCGCAGGTGCGGCGCCCAAAACTGCACACAGTACTCCAGCTGCGGCCTCACCAATGCCCTATACAGCTGCAGCAAGACCTATGAGGAAGGCAACTCAGATATTCCACCTTTCGAAAGAGGTTTGTCTCAGATATCTGGAGTTCCAGTGCTGTGTAGCATACCAGGAAGCAGAAGATTGAGCCTGTAGAATCATATAACATTGGAGGAGACCCTTCAGCCCACTGAGTCCATGCTGGTAGATAATCGTGGCAATTTATGAGTATGTATGGATGCTTGATTTCAAGTGATGGGATGTGGTTGATTCCAGTGAGAATGCATCTTTGTAACTGCTCAGGTCTGAGATACTGGAAGGGATTATCCTGCCACGCTTGCCGCAAGATGAGAAAACCTCTCCCGAGGTCAACAGATCTTTGTATCGTCCATGCTCCATCTGCTGATGGGATGGGAAAATTTCACCCAGTGTTTGATTTCTCACTTCAATTTAATAAGAAATTCTACTTTTAACATTCCACGGTGACACGCTGGTTAACATTGCTGCCTCACAGCACCAGGGGCCAGGGTTCAATACCCAGCGTGGCCACAGTCTACCCGTATCTGCGTATATTTGTTCCGCTGCTCTGGTTTTTTTCCAAACTCCATATCTTGTGTAGGAGCGGCCATGTTAAATTACCCCTTAGTGTCAAAACATGTGTAGGTTAGGTGGATTGGCTGTGCTAAATTACCCCTTAGTGTCAAAACATGTGCAGGTTAGGTGGATTGGCCATGTAAATTGCCCCTTAGAGTCCAAAGATGTGCAGGTTAGGTGGATTGGCCATGCTAAATTGTCCCTTAGTGTCCAAAGATGTGCAGGTTAGGTGGATTGGCCATGCTAAATTGCCCCTTGGTGTCCAAAGATGTGTAGGTTTGGTGGATTGGCCATGCTAAATTGCCCCTTAGTGTCCAAAGATGTGCAGGTTAGATTGGCCATGCTAAATTGCCCCTTAGTATCCAAAGATGGGCAGGTTAGGTGGATTGGCCATGCTAAATTGCCCCTTAGAGTCCAAAGATGTGCAGGTTAGGTAGATTGGCCATGCTAAATTGTCCCTTAGTGTCCAAAGATGTGCAGGTTAGGTGGATTGGCCATGCTAAATTATCTCTTAGTGTCCAAAGATGTGCAGGTTAGGTGGATTGGCCATGCTAAATTGCCCCTTAGTGTCCAAAGATGTGCAGGTTAGTTGGATTGGCCATGCTAAATTGCCCCTTAGTGTCCAAAGATGTGCAGGTTAGGTGGATTGGCCATGCTAAATTATCTCTTAGTGTCCAAAGATGTGCAGGTTAGGTGGATTGGCCATGCTAAATTATCTCTTAGTGTCCAAAGATGTGCAGGTTAGGTGGATTGGCCATGCTAAATTGCCCCTTAATGTCCAAAGATGTGCAGGTTAGGTGGATTGGCCATGCTAAATTGCCCCCTAGTGTCCAAAGATGTGCAGGTTAGGTGGATTGGCCATGCTAAATTGCCCCTTAGTGTCCAAAGATGTGCAGGTTAGGTGGATTGGCCATGCTAAATTGCCCCTTAGTGTCCAAAGATGTGCAGGTTAGGTGGATTGGCCATGCTAAATTATCTCTTAGTGTCCAAAGATGTGCAGGTTAGGTGGATTGGCCATGCTAAATTATCTCTTAGTGTCCAAAGATGTGCAGGTTAGGTGGATTGGCCATGCTAAATTGCCCCTTAATGTCCAAAGATGTGCAGGTTAGGTGGATTGGCCATGCTAAATTGCCCCCTAGTGTCCAAAGATGTGCAGGTTAGGTGGATTGGCCATGCTAAATTGCCCCTTAGTGTCCAAAGATGTGCAGGTTAGGTGGATTGGCAATGCTAAATTGCCCCTTAGTGTCAAAGATGTGCAGGTTAGGGGGATTGGCCATGCTAAATTGCCCCTTAGTGTCCAAAGATGTGCAGGTTAGGGGGATTGGCCATGCTAAATTCTTTCTCAGTGTGCCCGAACAGGTGCCAGAGTGTGATGACTAGGGCATTTTCACAGCAGCTTCATTGCAACATTAATGCAAGCTAACTTGTGACAATAATGAATAAACTAAATTAAAGTCAGTTGGAAATATTGCACACTTCTTTTCCTTTGTCAGTAGCTTCCCGCATCATCTCTCCGGGAGGAGGTAACCATTCCATGCTGGGAATGATCGCACGGATCTCAGTTCCAATGCCGATAGTTTGTGTATCCAAGACTCGAGAGGAAATGTTGCCAGTTTAATTGACACCAGGGATGGTGAAAGCCTGTTTCGATTCTCACCCACAATATCCTCTCACATGGAGGCACTCAAAACATCATTAGGTCTCTGATCAGTAGCAGGGAGTCTGGCAAACACCCCCCCATGCCAACACAGAGGTTGAGGAGCGACCTACAAGATTATGAGAGGTATGGGCAGAGGGTAGTCAGAATCTTTTTCCTAGGGTGGAAGGGATAATCACGAGATGGCATTGTGTTAAAGTGCGAGGGGCAAGGTTTAAAGGGGATGTACAAGGCAAGTTTTTTTACACAGAGAGTGGTGGGTGCCTGGAACTCGCTGCCGGGAGACTTAGTGGAAGCAGATATGATAGTGAGTTTTAAGGGGCGTCTGGACAAATAAATGAGTAGGATGGGGATAGAGGGATATGGTTCCTGGAAGGGAAGAGGGTTTTAGTTCAGTTGGGCAGCATGGTTAGTACAGGCTTAGAGGGCCGAAGGGCCTGTTTCTGTGCTGTAATTTTCTTTGATCAGTATTGGAGTTGGTGCATTGTGGGTCGATGCACTGGGGATGAGGCACTGCAAATGGTACATTGGGATGATGCATTATAGGCTGATGCATTGGGGATGATACATTGGGATATGATGTGTTAGGGGATGATGCATCAGGACATGACGCATTGCAATTGGTGCATAAGAGATGATGCATTGGAATGATGCATTGGGGGATGGTGCATTGGGGGGTGATGCATTGTGGATGATGCATTGGAGGAGGATGCATTGGGGGGCGATGCATTGGGGGATGATGTGTTGGGGGATGATGCATTGTAGGATGGTGCATTGGGGATGATGCATTGGGGGACAATGCATTGGGGGATGATGCATTGGAGGAGGATGTGTTGGGGGACGATGCATTGGAGGATGATGTGTTGGGGGACGATGCATTGGAGGAGGATGTATTGGGGGACAATGCATTGGGGGACAATGCATTGGGGGATGATGCATTGGAGGATGATGTGTTGGGAGATGATGCATTGGGGAATGATGCATTGGGGGATGATGCATTAGAGATGATGGATTGGGGATGATGCATTGGGGGATGATGCATTAGAGATGATGGATTGGGGATGATGCATTGGGGGATGATGCATTAGAGATGATGGATTGGGGATGATGCATTGGGGGATGATGCATTAGAGATGATGGATTGGGGATGATGCATTGGGGGATGATGCATTAGAGATGATGGATTGGGGATGATGCATTGAGAATGGGGTGACAGGATAGCAGGTGATAAACCTGAAGGCATTTTGAACACATTCAGCACCAACTAGATATTCACCTCCTGATCGCTAAGCATTCAACTATGAATTGGATACAGATTGAATAAATACCAAATTAGAGTTTTATAGCTTGGCGAGAACATTTTCGAGTGTTGTTTAACACCACAGGCTGTACAGTAAAACAATCAAATATTCCATTTTTAATGTACAGATCCTCATTCCAAACTTCCTCTGGGTACTTCTGTCATGTAATTAAAATGTTTTGCTTCAGAGACTTTCTTTTCCCCGGACCCATTCAGAGGCAGAGATAGTTTGCACTGTTGGTCCAGGACCGCTTGCTGTAATTAAAGAAAATACTTGGAAAAACTTTCTCAGTTGTTGAAAAGAGCGCATTCAGCAAATCACCAACTCAACGGGAAACCCGACTGTCGAGATTATTCAGCTCCTGGAATTCACTCCTGGGATCTCCACCTCCATAGTCCCTCTCCCAAATGGTGCAAAGGAACCACATTCGCTAGGGTTCCTATTTCCCGCAGGAGCCTCTCAATCTGATTGCCCGCTCTTACTCTCTTTGTTCTTGGCACCTTTTTGGGAAAAAATTCAAACAGAATTGTTTCGACCCATTTATCAATAAACTTCCACAGCATTGGGGGCCCACGTTCAATTCCAGCCTTGGGTGAATGTGGTGATGTTCTCCCCATCTCTGCGAGTTTTTTCCAAGTGCTCTAGTTTCTTCCTAGTACAATCCAAAGATGTGTAGGTTAGGTGGATTGGCCATGCTAAATTGCCCCTTAGTGTCCAAAGATACAAAGAACAAAGAACAAAGAACAACACAGCACGGGAAACAGGCCCTTCGGCCCAACGAGCCCGCGCCGCCGTCCCATGGTCAGTGACCTATTCATGATTTTAGTCTATGCCTAATGTGTGAGGATCAGGGAGGTCCAATATAGGGACAATTTGTTACCCAATCAATCAGCCTAAAAGCACATTTTTGGGATGTGGGAGGAAACCGGAGCACCCGGAGGAAACCCACGCAACCACGGGGAGAACGCGCAAACTCCCACGGACACAGGCCCAACTCCATGTGTCCGCACAGCAACAGAGATAGCCTCTGTGCTGCCATGATGCCCTCGAGATGGTAAGTGCCTGTGGATAAAAATTTCATTATTAAAGACTCTATATCCCTGAGGCTAAAACTGACCCCAAGCCTACAATGCTTAGTAAGGCCTGCTATATCCCCCTATATGTAGACCGCTCATGTGGCTGTCCAAGTGACTCTTGAACAACCCTAGCGTGCCTGCTTCCACCACCTTACTCGGCAGTGCATTCCACATCCCCACTACCCTTTGTGTGAAAAACTGCCCTCTAACATTAGTCTTATATCTAGCCCCCCTCACCCTAAGCCTGTGACCCCTCGTTCTATCCATTTCTAATAGCGGAAAAAGCTTATCACCATCTACTCTATCTGTCCCCTTCATAATCTTATAAACCTCTATTAAATCCCCCCTCAGCCGACGTCTCTCAAGGGAAAACAGCCCAAGTGCGTTCAAGATGTATAGGTTAGGTGGATTGGCCATGGTAAATTGTCCCTTAGTGTCCAAAGATGTGTAGGTTAGGGTGGATTGGCCATGCTAAATTGCCCCTTAGTGTCCAAAGGTGTGCCCATTATGCAGCTTGGTCATGGTTAATTGCCCCTTAATGTCCAAAGATATGCGGGTTAAGTGAAATGGCCCGATTTTACCAAAACTTTGCGCCCATTTTTGGGAACCAAATTGCAGTCAATTCAGGCCTTGTGCCTGTAACGCGATCTGCAACCGAAACTGGGTAGATCGCACCTCTACTGACACCAGATTTGGGTGCGGATCCGCTCTGCACCCCAATCGGGTGACCCGATGGTTTAAATACATTAGCGTGCGTTGAAATCGATTTAATGAACCGCGCGCCCAACTCTCTCCACCGTCTTCAGATCCGTTCCAGATCCCCGCTGTTACCCACCCGCAGAATAGAAATCCGAAGCGGATTCCTATTCGGCAGGGGATCCTCCGAAGCCCGTCCTCCTCCAACACCCTTGGCAGAGCCCCCCCCCCCCCCCCCAAACGCTAACCACCCTGGCAGACTCACCCCTCCGCTATCCGAAACCCCTGGGAGGCAGACACCCCCCCCCCCCCTCCAACCCACGATCAGATCCCCCACCCCACCGCCAACCCCCAAGAGGCAGACTCTTCCAGCAGACACCGCCCCCCCCCCCACCACCGGGATCGGACCCCCCCCCCCGCACCCACCCCACACCCTTACCGGATCAGATCCCCCCCCCCCCCAAACCCCCGAGAGGCAGACTCCCCCAGCAGACTGCCCCCCACCCCAGTTCGTGATTGGACCCCCTCTGGGAGGCAGGACCCCCCCACTAGGCAGACCACACCCCCAACCTGCCTTGATTGCTGCTCTCCCCCCCCCCACCCTCCGCCACAGTCAGACCCCCTCCCCGCCAGCTCCAGGAAGCAGGCTCCCCCTCGGCAGAGCACACCCCCAACCTACCTGGATCGCTGCTGTCCCTCCACCATCCTTCTGACCTGCACTCGTTGATGTGGAGATGCCGGCGTTGGACTGGGGTGAACACAGTCAGCAGTCTCACAAACACCAGGTTAAAGTCCCGTTGGAGCTGAATCTGGTGTTGGGAGACTTCTCACTGCATTCAATGGAGAGCCTGCATCACCTTCCTGGCCTTCAACTGGTATCTGCTGGAGGGGGGCTGGAGGGTGGGGGGAGGATGGACTTGGGAGAATCTCCACCACCCCCTCTCCAACCAGAGATCCATCTGAGCCTGCTCATGCACACACACTCAAACACACACACACTCACACTCAAACACACACTCACACACACTCAAACACACACACACTCACACTCAAACACACACTCACACACACTCAAACACACACACACACTCAAACACACACACACACTCAAACACACACACACACTCAAACACACACACACACACACTCAAACACACGCACACTCACACTCAAACACACGCACACTCACACTCAAACACACGCACACTCACACTCAAACACACGCACACTCACACTCAAACACACACACACTCACACTCACACACACACTCACACTCAAACACACACACACTCACACTCAAACACACACACACACACACACTCACACTCAACACACACACACACTCAAACACACACACACTCACACTCAAACACAAACACACACACACACACTCACACTCAAACACACACACACTCACACTCAAACACAAACACACACACACACACTCACACTCAAACACACACACACTCACACTCAAACACACACTCACACACACTCAAACACACACTCACACACACTCAAACACAAACACACTCACACTCAAACACACACTCACACACACTCAAACACACACTCACACACACTCAAACACACACTCACACACACTCAAACACACACTCACACACACTCAAACACAAACACACTCACACTCAAACACACACTCACACACACTCAAACACACACTCACACACACTCAAACACAAACACACTCACACTCAAACACACACTCACTCAAACACACACACTCACACACTCACACACACACACACTCACACTCAAACACACACACACTCAAACACACACACACTCACACTCAAACACACACTCACACACACTCAAACACACACTCACACACACTCAAACACAAACACACTCACACTCAAACACACACTCACACACACTCAAACACAAACACACTCACACTCAAACACACACTCACACACACTCAAACACAAACACACTCACACTCAAACACACACTCACACACACTCAAACACAAACACACTCACACTCAAACACACACTCACACACTCACACACACTCAAACACAAACACACTCACACTCAAACACACACTCACACACACTCAAACACACACTCAAACACACACACACTCACACTCAAACACACACTCACACACGCTCAAACACACACTCAAACACACACACACTCACACTCAAACACACACTCACACACGCTCAAACACACACTCAAACACACACTCACACACGCTCAAACACACACTCAAACACACACTCACACACGCTCAAACACACACTCAAACACACACTCACACACGCTCAAACACACACTCAAACACACACTCACACACACTCAAACACACACTCAAACACACACACACTCACACTCAAACACACACTCACACACGCTCAAACACACACTCAAACACACACACACTCACACTCAAACACACACTCACACACGCTCAAACACACACTCAAACACACACACACTCACACTCAAACACACACTCACACACACTCAAACACACAATCAGATGCACACACACACACTTACACTCACACACACACACAAACACACACACTTACACTGACACTGACACACACTCAAACACACACTCACACACGCTCAAACACACACTCAAACACACACTCACACACGCTCAAACACACACTCAAACACACACTCACACACGCTCAAACACACACTCAAACACACACTCACACACACTCAAACACACACTCAAACACACACACACTCACACTCAAACACACACTCACACACGCTCAAACACACACTCAAACACACACACACTCACACTCAAACACACACTCACACACGCTCAAACACACACTCAAACACACACACACTCACACTCAAACACACACTCACACACACTCAAACACACAATCAGATGCACACACACACACTTACACTCACACACACACACAAACACACACACTTACACTGACACTGACACACACTCAAACACACACACACACATGCGCACACACACACTCACACAAACTTACACTCACACACACTTACACTCACACACACCTACAGTCACACACACACACACTCACATGCACACACGCTCACACACTCAAACACACACACACTCACACACACACACCCTCACAGACACACTCACACACACACACACTTACGCTCACACTCACACTCACACACACACGCACATACACATGCACACAAATCTGCTGCTGACATTTATGTTTTTTACACTTGTATTAACTTTTCCATGCGCCAGTCTCATGGTGGCACAGTGGTTAGCATTGCTGTCTCACAGCACCAGGGACTTGGGTTCAATCCCCAGCTTGGGTGACTATGTGGAGTTTGCGTGTTCTCCCCATAACTGTGTGGGTTTTCTTCACGTCCTCCGGTTTCCTCCTAACAATTAAAAATGTGCAGGTCAGGTGGAATGGTCGAGCCAAGAGTCCTGTAACATAGAATCCTACAGTGCAGAAACAGGCCCTTCGGCCCATCGAGTCTGCACCGAACACAATCCCACCCAGACCCTATCCCCATATCCCTACACATTTACCTGCTAATCCCTCTAACCTACACATCCCAGGACACTAAGGGGCAATTTTAGCATAGCCAATGAACCTAACCCGCACATCTTTGGACTGTGGGAGGAAACCGGAGCACCCGGAGAAAACCCACGCAGACACGAGGAGAATGTGCAAACTCCACACAGGCAGTGACCCGAGCCGGGAATCGAACCCAGGACGCTGGAGCTGTGAAGCAACAGTGCTAACCCACTGTGCCACCGTGCCGCCCTATGCGTGAGCGTGAGCGTGCCGTCGTGAGCGAAGCCCAATCCATCACACAAACCTGCCTCCCATCCATTGACTCTGTCTACACTTCCCCGCTGCCTCGGCAAAGCAGCCAATATAATTAAGGACCCCACGCACCCCGGACATTCTCTCTTCCGTTGGCAAAAAGATACAATGGTTTGAGATCACCTACCAACTGACTCGAGGACAGCTTCTTCCCTGCTGCCGTCAGACTTTTGAATGGACCTAACTTGCATTAAGTTGATCTTTCTCTACACCTGAGCTATCACTGTAACACTACACTCTCTCCTTCCCTATGTGTGTTACGAGTGGTAGGTTTAGGCTGTATAGCACACAATACTTCTCACTGTAGAATTATAGAGTCACCGACTCAGTTGTTTAGAAACAAACCTTCAGCCTAACTTGTCCAGGCAGCGTTTTTTGTACCAACTAGGTGAGTCCCAATTGCCCACATTTGGCCCATATCCCTCTATGCCCATCTTACCTGTGTAACTGTCTAAATGCTTTTTTAAAAGACAAAATTGTACCCGCCTCTACTACTACCTCTGGCAGCTCACTCCAGATACTCACCACCCTCTGTGTGAAAAAAATTGCCCCTCTGGACCCTTTTGTATCTCTCCCCTCTCACCTTAAACCTGTGCACTCTAGTTTTAGACTCCCCTACCTTTGGGAAAAGATATTGACTATCTAGTTAATCTACGCTCTTCATTATTTCATAGACCTCTATAAGATCACCCCAAGTCTCCTACGCTCCAGGGAAAAAAAAAAATCCCAGTCTATCCAACCTCTCCTCATAACTTTAATAATAACCTTTCTATAGTAGGGTGACCAGAATGTACACAGTATTCCAAGTGTGGCCTTACCAATGTCTTGTAGGAGGACAAAGTGGCAAAGAAGGCATTTGGCATGCTTGGTTTCATCGGTCAGAATATTGAACACAGGGGTTGGGACAGCTTTCTATGGAGCATCTGTAAAAGTTGGTGAGAGTCTTTTACAGATGCACCATAGAAAGCATTCTTTCTGGCTGTATCACAGCTTGGTCTGGGTTCCTGCTCTGCCCAAGACTGCAAGGAACAGAGATAGCCCGGGAAATTACCGCCCGGTGAGTCTGACCTCAGTGGTTGGTAAGCTGATGGAGAGGCTTCTGAGGGACAAGATTTACGAGCATTTGGAGAGGTTTGACATGATCAGGAATAGTCAGCATGGATTTGTCAAGGGCAGGTCGTGCCTTACGAGCCTAGTTGAGTTCTTCGATAATGTGACTGAACACATTGACGAAGGAAGTGCCGTGGACGTAGTGTACATGAACTTCAGCAAGGCTTTTGATAAGGTCCCCCATGCAAGACTTCTTGAGAAGGTGAGAGGGCATGGGATCCAAGGGCCTTTGGCCTTGTGGATCCAGAACTGGCTTGCCTGCAGAAGGCAGAGAGTGGTTGTGGATGGGTCTTTTTCGGAATGGAGGTCAGTCACCAGTGGGGTGCCCCAGGGATCTGTTCTTGGACCCTTGCTGTTTGTCATTTTCATAAATGACCTGGATGAGGAAGTGGAGGGATGGGTTAGCAAGTTCGCTGATGACACGAAGGTCGGTGGTGTTGTGGATGGTCTGGAAGGATGTCAAAAGTTGCAGCAGGACATAGATAGGATGCAGGAATGGGCGGAGAAGTGGCAGATGGACTTCAACGCGGATAAATGTGTAGTCGTCCATTTTGGCAGAACCAACGGGATGAACGAGTACACTATCAAGGGCAGGAGTCTTAGTAGCGTTGAAGAGCAGAAGGATCTCGGGGTCCGGGTTCACAGGACTCTTAAATCGGCCTCGCAGGTGGAGGAGGTGGTCAAGAAGGCGTATGGTGTACTGGCCTTCATTAATCGAGGGATTGAGTTTAGGAGTCGGGAGGTAATGCTGCAACTTTACAGGACCCTTGTCAGGCCTCATTTGGAGTACTGTGCGCAGTTCTGGTCGCCTCACTATAGGAAAGACGTAGAAGCTATTGAAAGGGTGCAGAGGAGATTTACAAGGATGTTGCCTGGACTGGGAGGCATGCCTTATGAAGATAGGTTGAGGGAGCTGGGACTCTTTTCCCTGGAGAGGCAAAGGTTGAGAGGCGACCTGATAGAAGTTTATAAAATGTTGAGAGGAATAGATAGGGTGGACTCTCAGAGGCTATTTCCCCGGGTTGAAATGGTCGCTACGAGAGGACACAGATTTAAGGTGCGGGGAGGGAAGTACAGAGGTGATGTTAGGGGTAAGTTTTTCACTCAGAGGGTGGTGAGTGAATGGAATCGGCTGCCGTCGTTGGTGGTGGAGGCGAACTCGCTGGGGTCTTTTAAAAGACTTCTGGATGAGTATATGGGGTTTAATGGGATTGGGGGTTATAGATAGGTCTATAGATTGGTGGGGTTGATGTGATCGGCGCAACTCGAGGGCCGAAGAGCCTGTTTGTGCTGTAATGTTCTATGTTCTATGTTCTATGAACTACAAAGGGTCGTGAATGTAGCCCAATCCATCACACAAACCAGCCTCCCATCCATGGACTCTGTCTACACTTCCCGCTGCCTCGGCAAAGCAGCCAGCATAATTAAGGACCCCACGCACCCCGGACATTCTCTCTTCCACCTTCTTCGTTTGGGAAAAAGATACAAAAGACCGAGGTTGCGTACCAACTGACTCAAGAACAGCTTCCTCCCTGCTGTCATCAGACTTTTGAATTGACCTATCTCGCATTAAGTTGATCTTTCTTCACACCCTAGCTTTAACTGTAACACTACATTCTGCACTCTCTCGTTTCCTTCTCTATGAACGGTATGCTCTCTCTGTGTAGTGCGCAAGAAACAATACTTTTTAACTGTATGTTAATACATGTGACAATAATAAGTCAAATCAAATCAAACCTTCTCTATGAACGATATGCTTTGTCTGTATAGTACGCAAGAAACAATACTTTTCACAGTACTAACACATGTGACAATAATAAATCAAATTGAATCAAATGTTAAAAAGTTCACCAAGTAACAAGCTCACACCATGATATATGAAGTGTAAAGGAATTCTGTTCCTCTTCTCCTTACAGTGTTCCCTGGAGGCCCTATCTACAAGAACAAAATATAGCACAGTGGTTAGCACTGCTGCTTCACAGCTCCAGCGTCCTGGGTTCGATTCCCGGCTCGGGTCACTGCCTGTGTGGAGTTTGCACATTCTCCTCGTGTCTGCATGGGTTTTCTCCGGGTGCTCCGGTTTCCTCCCACAGTCCAAAGATGTGCGGGTTAGGTTCATTGGCTATGCTAAAATTGCCCCTTAGTGTCCTGGGATGTGTAGGTTAGAGGGATTAGCAGGTAAATGTGTAGGGATATGGGAATAGGGTCTGGGTGGGATTGTGTTCGGTGCAGACTCGATGGGCCAAAGGGCCTGTTTCTGCACTGTAGGATTCTATGTTCTATGTTCTATATGCGGCAAACTGCCTATGACACAACCTTAAATCTGTTAGTTGATTAAATCTCACTGTTAAACCCCTTTAGGAGTTGATTGAACCTTACACTCACCCATTGTTACTGATGTGGATTGTCTACCTGGATCTGGAGATGCACGGTTACTGTCTTCCTTCCCGCAGTGTTGTCCTTTATCGATCATCACGCTCCCACACACCATAGGCCTCGGATATAGATTTGGTTAGTAGCCTGCTGAATCACCTGGACATTCACACCTCCTTAATCCTGGCCAGCTCAATGGCACGTTACTTAGCACTACTGCCTCACAGCTCCAGATACCTGTCTTTGATTTAATTTGATTCGACTTAATATTGTCACATGTATTAACGCACAGTGAAAAGTATTGTTTCTTGCGCACTGTACAAAGCATACCATTCATAGAGAAGGAAAGGAGAGTGTGCAGAATGTAGTGTTACAGTCATAGCTAGGGTGTAGAGAAAGATCAACTTAATGCGAGGTAGGTCCATTCAAAAGTCTGATGGCAGCAGGGAAGAAGCTGTTCTTGAGTTGGTTGGTACGGGACCTCAGACTCTTGTATCTTTTTCTCAATGGAAGGAGATGGAAAAGAGAATGTCCGCTTTGATTCCTGGCTTGAGTCACTGTTTGTGTGCAGTTGTATGTTCTCCCCATGACTGCGTGGGTTTCCTCCGGGTGCTCCGGTTTCCTCCTACACTCCAAAGATGTGCAAGTTAGGTGCATTGGTCATGCTAAGTTGCCTCTTAGTGTTCTGGGATGAGTAGGTCAGAGGGGTTAGCAGGGTAACTGTGTGGGGTTATGGGGATAGGTCTTAGGTGAGGTTGTTGGCAGTGTAGGCGCGATGGGTCAAATGTTCTCCTTCTACAAAAATAGGTTTATTGAAAAGGATGTATTGTGGTTTTTTTCCTGAACTATGCAAACCATGTCCGGAATTTTACTGCCCCGCTTATCCTGGGAGTCGGAGTGGGTGAGGGGGTAGAGCTTGGAAAGGTCCATTGACCCCGGGCAGGATGTTATGGTTTCAGGATGATTGAGGTTGAGGTGGGCAGGGCACCAGCCTTCCTATGTATCAGTGCAGACTGGATGGGCCAAAGGGCCTCTTCTACACTGTAGTGATTCTGAGGCAATAAAATCCCGCCCATATCTTCTCCGTTAGTGTCCAGGATGATCAGAGAATGAAGTGATGTCCCTCAAGTTGATGGATGCTGAGCTCATCGCGTTGTTCAGGTGTCGCTGTTACTTCCATTCCTGCCGGGAACTAATCACGATTCACATTAACAGTTAACTACTTCCGGTAGCACAGTGGGTTAGCACTGCTGCCTCACAGTGCCAGGGACCAGCGTTCAATTCCCAGCTCGGGGTCACTGTCTGTGTGGAGTTTGCACATTCTCCCCGTGTCTGCGTGGGTTTCCTCCGGGTGATCCGGTTTCCTCCCACAGTCCAAAACACGTTCTGGTTAGGTGCTAAGTTCTCCCTCAGTGTACTCAAACAGAGTGCAGTGACCAAGGGATGCAGTGTTAATGTAAGCCAACTTGTAACACTAATAAATAACATTTAAACTTATGGTACTGTCCAGTTACTAACATTCCCCATATGGATCGCGAGTTGGGTTTTGATTGTTTCATCTTTCCTGTGCATCAGGGTTAACTGTTTTACATCCTTCAAATAAGAACATAAGAAATAGGAGCAGGGGTCGGCCCTCTAGCCCTTCGACCCTGCCCCGCCATTCAATAAGATCATGGCTGATCTGAAGTGGATCAGTTCCACTTTCCCGCTTTCTCCCCATAACCCTTAATTCCCCTGTCTGTCAGAAACCTATCTACCCGTGACTTAAATATATTTAGCGAGGTAGCCTCCACCATTTCAATAGGCAGAGATTCACCACCCTTTGAGTGAAGAAGTTCCTCCTCAACTCTGTTCTAAACTGCCCCCCCTTATCTTGAGGCTGTGCCCTCTAGTCCTGCTGTACTTTCTGAGTGGGAAGAGTCTCCCTACCTCTACCCTATCCAACCCCTTCATTATCTTATACATCTCTATAAGACCCCCCTCATCCTTCTAAACTCCAACGAGTGCAGACAGATATGATTCCATGTTTGGACTGCGCTTACAGAACACCCTAGAGTGTGCCAAGGATTACAAGAACAACCAATTTAAGGTCATCGATTGGGCTCACTTACGTTCGCTAGAAGCTTCAGGTATCCATATACAGGCGTCTGTCCTCTGCAGACAAAAGGAACAGGTCCAGGCATTGAACCTGTTTTGCATTAAACAAAAGCCTAGGGGTGGTGATGGGGTGGGGAGGGGTGCAATTCTTCCTTATAATTCTCTATGGTAACACGTTGACCAATCAATATTGGTGTGTCAACCAATCAGCACCCTTTGTCCATTGCAACCTAAGTTGTTGCTCATTTCGATTTGATTTATTATTGTTACGTGTCAACATACAGTGAAAAGTATTGTTTCTTGCGCGCTAAACAGACAAAGCATACCATTCATAGAGAAAGAAAGGAGAGAGTGCAGAATGTAGTGTTACAATCACAGCTAGGGTGTAGAGAAAGATCAACTTAATGCGAGGTAGGTCTATTCAAAAGTCTGACAGCAGCAGGGAAGAAGCTGTTCTTGAGTCGGTCGGTACGTGATCTTAGACTTTGCATCTTTTTCCCAATGGAAGAAGGTGGAAGGGAGTATGTCCGGGATGCTTGATTATGCTGGCTGCTTTTCCCGGGGCAGTGGGAAGTGTAGACAGAGTCAATGGATGGGAGGTTGGTTTGCGTGATGGATTGGGTTACATTCACAACCCTTTGTAGTTCTTTGCGGTCTTGGGCAGAGCAGGAGCCCATACTAAGATGAGATACAACCAGAAAGAATGTTTCCTTTGGTGCGTCTATAAAAGGTGGTGAGGGGTATCGCGGGCATGCCGAATTTCCTTAGTCTGCTGAGGAAGTGGAGGTGGGCGCCTACTTTAGATGAATGCAAGTTTTGAAGAGATTTGATAGCTTGCCCCTTTCCACTGCAATGACAAAACTTGATAAAGTCCAGATGAGCTTTGGTCATGTTCTTCCTCAACTAACGCCTTCTCCAACCTTCCCACAAACGCAGACAACGCTCCCCAGTGTGAAAAATCCTTTTCCATCATCACTGTGCCCCTGTATATACATATTGCAGATTTTCTATTTGGTTACAAATTAGCATCAGAATTATCCACATCAAAATCCCCGAGCCAATACCTGCCCATCTGATTAATTGGCCCGGATATTCCCCGTCCCATGCAGCTTATGAATAACTGAAGGTAAAGCAGAGTCCGGAACTATCCCCTCCAGACAAGACACCTTCACAGCTACTTACCTCCCAGGTACATCCACTTCCCATTTATAATTATCTTCTGTTTCTCACTGCCAAGGCAATTTTCAATCCCGTTAACTAAGCCAGCGTGAAACCTTCCGAGAAAGGTGGACAAGGAAGAGAATTCAGAATAGTTTTTGGCTCTCTGTCGAGAAGAATGCCGACAGTGCAAATCTCCATCAGGCAGAACATTAAGTATTGAGGCTAATGTGACGAGAATAATTGCCTTTATAACATGAGGTATATGTAGCGCTGTCCCAGGGCACCAGATGGAATCTAACGGCAAATTCTCTGGGAAAATATTGGGGTGGCACGGTGGTTAACACTGTGACCTCACAGCTCTAGGGGTCCAGGTTCAATACTCCCCTTGGGAGATCCATCCAACTGGTGCTCTTGTGCCACCGTTCAGTTCAAGAGACCCTGAAAGGCAGCGCGTGTGTGAATAATCCGCACCAAAAATTTAAAAAAAGAACTGGAGTTTTAATTTAGTTTCTGCAGAAACATCCTGCCCACTGTGCCCACTTGGGGCTCTGTGGGTTGAGACCCTGACTTCTCTGCCAGTGAGTGGGCGGCTTAGTGACGCAGTCATTGGCACTGCTGTCTCACAGTGCCAGGGACCCGGCCTTGGGTGATGGATCTCCTCCCCGTGTCTACATCGGTTTCCTCCGGGTGCTCTGGTTTCCTCCCACACTCCAAAGATGTACACATGAGGTGGATTGGCCATGCTAAATTGCCCTTTAGTGTCCCAAGATGTGCAGGATAGGTGGATTGGCCATGCTAAATTGCCCCTTAGTGTCCAAAGATGTAGAGGTTAGGTGGATTAGCCATGCTAAAATACTCCTTAGTGTCCAAAGATAAGCAGTTTAGTGGGATTGGCCATGCTAAATTGCCCCTCATGACCAAAGATGTGTAGGTTAGGTGGATTGGCCATGCTAAATTGCCCCTTAGTGTCCAAAGATGGGCAGGTTAGGTGGATTGGCCATGCTAAATTGCCCCTTAGTGTCCAAAGATGTACAGGTTAGGTGGCTAAATATTTTTAAGAAGCAGGTTGATGGGTTTTTGATAAGAGAGGGGAGTAAGGGTTATGAGCAGAGGGCGGGAAAGTGGAACTGAGCCACGACAGATCAGCCTTGATCTTATTGAATGGCGGGGCAGGCTCGAAGGGCTAAATGGCCTACTCCTGCTCCTATTTCTTATGTTCTTATGTTCTTATGATTAGCCATGCTAAATTACTCCTTAGTGTCCAAAGATATGCAGTTTAGGTGGATTGACCATGCTAAATTGCCCCTTAGTGTCCAAAGGTGGACAGGTTCGGTGGATTGGCCATGCTAAATTGTCCCTTAGTGTTTAAAGATTTGGAAGTTAGGTGAATCGGTTGTGGGAAGTATATGGTATTACAGGTACGTGAGGGGGAAAGGGCCTGGGTAAGATACTCTGCCAGAGAGCCTGTGCTAACTCGATGGGCTGAACGGTCTCTTCTGCGCAGTGGGATTCAAAGAATATTAGGACACGGACCAAAGCTTGGTCAAAAAAGCAGGTATTTTAAATGTCTTAAAGGGGGAGAGAGGGAGATGGAGATCACATGGAAAGGTCCACACAGTCATCACCCTCTGGGTGAAGACATTTCTCTTCACCTCAGTTCTAAAAGATTTACCTTATCCTCAAACTATAACCCCTAGTTCTGGACTCACCCACCATCAGTTACATTCATTCTGAATCTACCCTGTCTAACCCTGTTAGAATTTTATATGTTTATCCTTCCCTCCCACTCTCGCGCACATTTCTGCCTACACACCCACACACATGCACACACGCACACACACACACACACACAGGTGCAACACACATGCACACACATGCACGTGCACACACACACAGGTGCAACACACACGCACACACATGCACGTGCACACACACACAGGTGCAACACACACGCACACACATGCACGTGCACACACACAGGTGCAACACACACGCACACACATGCACGTGCACACACACACGGGTGCAACACATACATGCACGTGCACACACACACACAGGTGCAACACACACGCACACACATGCACGTGCACGCACACACACAGGTGCAACACACATGCATACATACACATGCACGTGCACACACACACAGGTGCAACGCGCAAGCACACACACATGCGCACACACACACATACACACACACGCACACACACACACACAGAATGAGTATACACCCAGATACACACACACTGTACACAACTTACACACACACACACACACACATGGGCAACCCTCCCACGAGCAATTACTGGGGGCAACTCCCCTCCCCACACAAACAGGGGTTACCCCTCTCACACATAAGGGGGCACTCCCCCCGCCCCCCCCCCCCCCCCCCCCTCCCTCCTCACTAGGGCTCCCAAAAGGGCCTGCCTTGTCACAGGCCCCTGGCGCTGCCAGGGTGTCAGTGCCAGAGTTAATTGGGCTAATTAACTCTGCACCTCTGGTGGGTTCTCCATCCCAACTTCCCACTTTCCACGCCAACCATGGAATTCTTTACCTGGGGAGGTGGGGGTGACGCACGGCAGGGAAGCCTTTCAAATACAACGAAACTTATTGAAATGCATCTAAGTGAGATTGTCATCCTTTTTGGGGTGAGCGATCACCACCAGTGGGGAAAGCTGAAAAGCAGGGTCTGGCCAGCAAAAACCCTTGTGTTCTGGTTTGGTATCCGTGTGGGTGTTTGCGCTCATGGTAAAGATGGGTCAAAATTGCCCCAGAACGTGTGCCCGAAACATGTTACCCACAAAGAATAAAATCAGAGTGTGACTTTGTTGTCCAACATCTCTGTGGACCTACCAAACACAGTACAACACCAGGCTTAAGTCCAACAGATTTATTTGATAGTAAACTCACAAGCTTTTGGGGTTTGCCCTACCAGACAACCTACCAGGCAGGCAGGCGGGCAAGGTTCAAGTGGTATTGTCACTGGATTAGTTATCCAGAAGCCCAGAGTAATACCCTGGGGTCCCTGGTTCGAATCCTGCCACGGCAGAGAGTGAAATTTGAATTTAAAAAAAATCTAGAATTAAAAGTCCAATAGAACCCTACAGTGCAGAAACAGGCCCTTCGGCCCATCGAGTCTGCACCGAACACAATCCCACCCAGACCCTATCCCCATATCCCTACACATTTACCTGCTAATCCCTCTAACCTACACATCCCAGGACACTAAGGGGCAATTTTAGCATAGCCAATGAACCTAACCCTTTGGACTGTGGGAGGAAACCGGAGCACCCGGAGAAAACCCACGCAGACACGAGGAGAATGTGCAAACTCCACACAGGCAGTGACCCGAGCCGGGAATCGAACCCAGGACCCTGGAGCTGTGAAGCAGCAGTGCTAACCACTGTGCTACCGTGCCGCCCTAATGGTGACCATGAAACCATTGTCGATTGTTGTAACAACCCATCTGGTTTACTAATGCCCTTTAGGGAAGGAAATCTGCCTTCTTTACCCTGGTCTAGCTTACATGTGACTCCAGAGCTACAGCAATGCGGTTGAGTCTTAAAAATGCCCTCTTAAGTACCCGAGTGAGGCACTCAGTTCAACAGCAATTAAGGATGGGTAATAAATAACACAGTGGTTAACACTGCTGCCTCACGGCACCAGGGATCCAGGTTCAATTCCCGGTTCGGGTCACTGTCTGTGTGGAGGTTGCACATTCTCCTCGTGTCTGCATGGGTTTCCTCCAGGTGCTCCGGTTTCCTCCCACAGTCCAAAGATGTGCGGGTTAGGTTGATTGGCCATGCTAAAATTGACCCTGGTGTCAGGGGATTAGCAGGATAAACATGTGGGGTTGTGAGAATCGGGTCTGGATAGGATTGTGATCGGAGCAGTCTTTCGTTCTCACTGGGGGTTGAGGGGAGACCTGCTAGAAGTCTACAAGATTATGAGGGGCATAGACAGAGTGGATAGTCAGAAGCTTTTTCCAGAGCAGAAGAGTCAGTTACTAGGGGGGCACAGGCTTAAGGTGCGAGGGGCAAGGTTTAAAGGAGATGTACGAGGCAGATTTTTTACGCAGAGAGAGGTGGGTGCCTGGAACTCGTTGCCAGGGGGAGGTAGTGGAAGTGGATACGGTAGTGACTTTTAAGGGGAGTCTTAACAAGTACATGAATTAGAGGGCAGTTTTTCACGCAAAGGGTAGTGGGGATGTGGAATGCACTGCCGAGTAAGGTGGTGGAAGCAGGCACGCTAGGGTTGTTTAAGAGTCACTTGGACAGCCACATGAGCGGTCTACATATAGGGGGATATAGCAGGCCTTACTAAACATTGTAGGCTTGGGATTCCGTTTTTGCCTCAGGGATGTTACAGTCTTTGCCTGTTTAATAATTAATTTTTTGTCTCCACAGGCATTTAAGTCCACCTTGTTGACCAGCAAAGGGCATGCATGCGGCAGGTTGTAGTGGGCTGCTCTTGGATGTTGCTTCGGGAGTTGCCTACTGCTTCATGTCGTTAGTGTGCTTAAACTGGACCATCTCGAGGGCAACATGACAGCTCAGAGACTATCTCTGTGGCTGTGCGGACACATGGATTTGGGCCTGTGTCCGTGGGAGTTTGCGCGTTCTCCCCGTGGTTGCGTGGGTTTCCTCCGGGTGCTCCGGTTTCCTCCCACATCCCAAAAATGTGCTTTTAGGCTGATTGATTGGGTAACAAATTGTCCCTATATTGGACCTCCCTGATCCTCGCACATTAGGCATAGACTAAAATCATGAATAGGTCACTGAGACAATGGGACGGCGGCGCGGGCTCGTTGGGCCGAAGGGCCTGTTTCCCGTGCTGTGTTGTTCTTTGTTCTTTGTTTGTTCTATGAATAAGATGGGAATAGAGGGATCTGGTCCCTGGAAGGGTAGGGAGTTTTAGTTAAGTCAGCAGCATGTTCAGTGCAGGTTTGGAGGGCTGGATGGCCTTTTCTTATGCTGTAATTTTCTTTGTTCTTTGATGGATCGAATGGCCTCCTTTTGTACTTAGGGCTCCTATGAAATACTGGCCTTGTCAGCGACCCCCACATCTATTTTATCTTTTAAAAAGCATTTAAAAAGCATGGGTACGATGGGTATAGAGGGATATGCGGACAATTGGGATCAGCTTAATGGTTTTCAAACAAAAGGTGTCATTGACAAGTTGGGCCGAAGGGCCTGCTTCCATGCTGTAAACTTCTATGACTCTATCCCTTAAAAGCACAGTAGCACAGAGGCTAGCGCTGCTGCCTCACAGCACCAGGGATCCAAGGTTGATTCCTGGCTCGGGTCACTGTCCGTGTGGAGTCTGCACATTCTCCCCGTGTCTGCGTGGGTTTCCTCCGGGTGCTCCGGTTTCCTCCCACGGCCTGAAAGACGTGCGGGTAAGGTGGATTGGCCGTGATAAATTGTGCCTTAGTGTCCCGGGACGTAGAGGGTAGCGGGATTAGTGGGGTGATTATGTGGGATAGGGTGGGATTGCGGTCGCTGCAGACCCGATTGGCTGATTGACCTCCATCTGCACTGTAGGGATTCGATGATTCTGTAAGTAATAAAAACACTGATGTTCACTGACTGCCCTCAGCTCGCCAAACCTGAGCAATCTTGATCATAACTTTAATAAAAGGCTTTGGCCCTCATTATTCAGGCTCACTCTATCTTGGCGAGATCCCTCAGTAAAATCTCCCGGCTGCCTCTTAATCAATAATGGGCAACTCCTTTCAGTCTGGGATAGAGAAGGGGTGGGGGTACGTGTAATCTCTGCTCCGTCTCACAGTCAGCCTGGCAAAGGCCCCTTGCCCCCCCCTCCCCCTCGCCCCAGAACTTTGAGCTCCTCACTTTCTGTTCGTCCTTCTCTCCCTCCCAGGCTTAAGTCTTCATCTCCATCTGGCAAAGCTGTACGCTGGGCATGCTGGAAGCGAGAAAGGCCTCATCGTCGCCAACTGCATCACAATCTTTGCCAGGACTTCAAAAGCACGGAGGCTCTTCCCAATGATTCCCAACTAAGCCAGCTTTTTAACTGCTACAGATCCTGCCAACCTAAAAAAAAAACCCTCATTGAATTCATGCCACGCAAGTGCCAGCCAGTGATCATTTCCAACAAGAGAGCATCCAAGTATCTCCACTTGGCATTCAATGGCATTCAGTTGGGTGGCACAGTGGGTTAGCACTACTGCCTCACAGCGCCAGGGACCCGGGTTCAATTCCAGCCTGGGGTCACTGTCTGTGTGGAGTTTGCACATTCTCCCTGTGTCCATGTGGGTTTCCTCTGGGTGCTCTGGCTCCCTCCCACAGCCCAAAGGTGTGTGGGTTTATTGGATTGGCCATGATAAGTGAACGCTTAGTATCCAAAGATGTGCAGGTTAGGTGGATTGGCCGTGCTAAATTGATCCTTAGCGCTCAAAGATGGGCAGGTTAGGTGGATTGGCCATGCTAAATTGCCCCTTAGTGTCCAAAGATGTGGAGGTTAGGTGGATTGACCATGCTAAATTGCCCCTTAGTGTCAAAACATGTGTAGGTTAGGTGCATTGGCCATGCTAAATTGTCCCTTAGTGTCCAAAGATGTGTAGATTAGGTGGATTGGCCATTCTAAATTACCCCTTAGTGTCCAAATTTGTGCAGGTTAGGTGGATTGGCCATGCTAAATTGTCTCTTGGTGTCCAAAGATGTGTAGGTTAGGGTGGATTGGCCATTCTAAATTGTCCCTTGGTGTCCAAAGATGTGTAGGTTAGGTGGATTGGCCATGCTAAATTGCCCCTTAGTGTCCAAAGATGTGGAGGTTAGGTGGATTGACCATGCTAAATTGCCCCTTAGTGTCAAAACATGTGTAGGTTAGGTGCATTGGCCATGCTAAATTGTCCCTTAGTGTCCAAAGATGTGTAGATTAGGTGGATTGGCCATTCTAAATTACCCCTTAGTGTCCAAATTTGTGCAGGTTAGGTGGATTGGCCATGCTAAATTGTCTCTTGGTGTCTAAAGATGTGTAGGTTAGGGTGGATTGGCCATTCTAAATTGTCCCTTGGCGTCCAAAGATGTGTAGGTTAGGTGGATTGGCCATGCTAAATTGCCCTTAGTGTCCAAAGATGTGCAGGTTAGGTGGATTGGCCATGCTAAATTGCCCTTAGTGTCCAAAGATGTGTAGGTTAGGTGGATTGGCCATGCTAAATTGCCCTTAGTGTCCAAAGATGTGCAGGTTAGGGTGGATTGGCCATGCTAAATTGCCCCTTAGTGTCCAAAGATGTGCAGGTTAGGGTGGATTGGCCATGCTAAATTGCCCCTTAGTGTCCAAAGATGTGCAGGTTAGGGTGGATTGGCCATGCTAAATTGCCCCTTAGTGTCCAAAGATGTGCAGGTTAGGGTGGATTGGCCATGCTAAATTGCCCCTTAGTGTCCAAAGATGTGCAGGTTAGGGTGGATTGGCCATGCTAAATTGCCCCTTAGTGTCCAAAGATGTGCAGGTTAGGGTGGATTGGCCATGCTAAATTGCCCCTTAGTGTCCAAAGATGTGCAGGTTAGGGTGGATTGGCCATGCTAAATTGCCCCTTAGTTTCCAAAGATGTGCAGGTTAAGGTGGATTGGCCATGCTAAATTGCTTCTTAGCATCCCAACTTGTGTCGGTTCGGGAGATTAGCGAGGTAAACACTTGGGGTTTTGCGGAACAGGAGTGGCTGGGATTGCCCCTTTACTGTTGGGGGATTACGTGGAGTTACAAAGGTGGGACTTGCCTGGGTTGTTGCCTGCGCAGACGTGATGGGCCAAATGGCCTCCTTCTGCACTGTCGGGATTCAATGGCGTTACCATCGCTGAATCTCCCACTGCCAACATCCTTGGGGTTACCATTGCCAAGAAACTCAACTGGAACTAAAAAATATAACAGAGTGGTTACAAGCAACGATCTGATGCTGGGCAGCCTGCAGTGAATAACTCTCTTCCTGACACCCTAAAACCTGTCCACCATCCATAAGGTACAAGGTGTGATGGAGTACTCTGCACTTGACTGGATGTGTGCAGCTCTCCAACAACGCTCAGAAGCTCAACACCAACCAGAATAAAGCAGCCCCACTTGACTGGCACCACTTCAACACTGGATAAAGATTTAGAGGATTTTAGGCAGTTTTTTAAAATGATTCAAGCCTTATTCCTCCTCCTCCTCCTCACGTGGAGTGAAAAAAGTGGACAGCACACAAAATAAGTGACTTTTTCTTCCTCCTTTCAAATAGGGTGGTTAGCACTGCTGCCTCACAGCACCAGGGACCTGGGTTCAATCCCTGGCTTGGGTCACTGTCTGTGTGCAGTTTACATATTCTCCCCATGTCTGTATGGGTTTCTTTTGTGTGCTCTGCTTTCCTCCCACTGGTCAAAGATGTGTGGGTTAGGTGGATTGGCCACGCTAAATTGTTTATCAGTGTCAGGTAGATTAGCAAGGAAATGCGTAGGGATAGGGCCTAGGTATGATTGTGATCAGTACAGACTCTATGGGCTGAATGGCACTGTAGGGATTCGATAATGTCCTGGCCAACATTTATCCTTCAAATAAGATTTTGATGGATATCGATAGAGTGAATGCAAGCAGGCTTTTTCCACTGAGGCTAGGGGAGAACAGAGGGCATGGGTTAAAGGTGAAACGAGAAAAGTTTAAAGGGAATATTAGGGGGGGAATTTTTCACGCAGAGAGTGGTGGGAGTGTGGAATGAGCTGCCGGATAAATGTTGGGTCACTTTTAACATCTAAGAAAAACTTGGACGGGTTCATGGATGAGAGGGGTGTGGAGGGATATGGTCCGAGTGCAGGTCAGTGGGACTAGGCAAAAAATGGTTCGGCACAGACCAGAAGGGCAAAAGAACAAAGAACAAAAACAGCCCGGGAAACAGGCCCTTCGGCCCAACGAGCCCGCGCTGCCATCTTAACATTACCAATCCCCCCCCCTCCACCCATGACCCTTATCTATGCTTATGGCATAAATAACTAATTTAGGGACAATTTATTACCTCCAATCAGCCTAAGAGCACATCTTTGGGGTATGGGAGGAAACCGGAGCACCCGGAGAAAACCCACGCAAGCACAGGGAGAATGCGCAAACTCCCACAGACACCGGCCCAAATCCATGTGTCTGCACAGCAAACAGTGATAGTCACTGAGCTGTCGTCTTGCCCAGTATCTGGTCCAGTTTAAGCACACACTAACGACATGAAGCACTAGGCCAATCTCGAACATCCAAGAGCAGCCCCAGTACGACCCATCGCGTGTATGCCCCTCGTTAGACAACAAGGCGGACCGACTTAAAACCTGTGAATTAAAAGAGAAAAAACATTATTATCATACCACATCCTTATACATTACCAGGGACGTCCCAATGCTAATGAACCTTATTTAAAACAATCTCCTATATCCTCCCATCTCCAACCCACTCATGTGCCTGTCTAAGTTACTCTTAAACAACTAAAGGCCTGTTTCTGAGCTGTAATTTTATCTGACTGTTTGTTTTGTTGCTACCCATGGGAGTTTGCTGTGTGCATGTTGACCATTGCGTGTCCTTGCTTCGCAGTCGGGATTCTCCAGGATTTGCCTGCGGCAAATGGCTGAGCACCAAATTCTCCCTTCTCACAGGTGGCAGCAACTGCAGGACCAGAGATTTCCCCTGCTGAACTGGAAGGTTTCAATGGTTTTGGGTTCAAAAATTGGTGGAGAGGATCCATCAGCCAGGCTGGAATAAAAGCCCCTGAGGCGCGATGTTCGCAGAGTCGTAGAATCCCTAGAGTACAGAAGGAGGCCAATCGGCTCATTGAGTCCAACTAGGCCCCACTCCCGTAAGCCCATGCATTTACCCTGTTAATCCCCCTGACTCTCAGGGGCCAGTTAGCGCACCCAATCGACCTAACCTGCACGGGTAGCACGGTGGCACAGTGGGTTAGCACTGCTGCTTCACAGCTCCAGGGTCCTGGGTTCGATTCCCGGCTCGGGTCACTGTCTGTGTGGAGTTTGCACATTCTCCTCGTGTCTGCGTGGGTTTCCTCCGGGTACTCCAGTTTCCTCCCAGTCCAAAGATGTGCGGGTTAGGTTGATTGGCCATGCTAAGAAATTGCCCCTTAGTGTCCAGGGTAGCAGTGATTAGTGGGTATAATATGTAGGGGTATGGGGGTAGGGCCTGGGTGGGGTTGCGTTCGGTGCAGACTCGATGGGCCGAAGGGCCTCTTTCTGCGCTGTAGGGTTTCTATGATCTATGATCACCTGCACATCTTTCAGTGGGAGGAAACCGGAGCACCCGGAGGAAACCCACGCAGACACGGGGAGAATGTGCAAAGTCCATCTGCGGCCGGGATTGAACCTGGGTCCTTTGTGCTGTGAGGCAGCAGTGCTAACCACTGCGCCACATGTTAGCTTATGCCGTCAAGATTTGCATCGGGGCAGTAAAGAGTTAAAGGTGTCTCATTAGTTAAGCGCCAATCTGATGCCCTTTATTGACCTCCTGTCAATGTTCTTATTCACGTCTTTAACGGACATCCCTGCAAATATGAAACAGACTTGAAAAAAATAACTAATTTTCTGGTAAGTGTTATGCCTCGACTATTTGCAATTATCCCTTCAGATTCTGCTGAATGGCGTTATTTTTGATTGCCTTCTCGATGAACGATTCTGCCATAAACAGATTTTCATGCTGGAATAATGGGATATTTTTGGCCCCCTTGTCTTGCGCGCTCTCCTAACCTCTGTCTCTGCTTAAGGTCAGTGTCACTGCGGTTGTGGTTGCCTGCATAACTTACCCCCCTCAATGTCAACTAAACAAAGGAGGTAGTCATTGACCTCAGGAAGGGTGGTGGAGGACATGTGTTGATGAACAGAGGGATCTAGGTGTATATGTGCATCGATCCCTGAAAGTTGGGAATCAAGTAGATAAGGTTGTTAAGAAGGCATACGGTGTCTTGGTGTTTATTGGTAGGGGGATTGAATTTAGGAGTCGCAGCGTCATATTGCAACTGTACAAAACTCTGGTGCGGCCGCACTTGGAGTATTGTGTGCAGTTCTGGTCCCCACATTATAGGAAGGATGTGGAGACATTGGAGAGGGTGCAGAGGAGGTTTACCAGGATGTTGCCTGGTATGGAGGGGAGGTCCTATGAGGAGAGACTGAGGGATTTGAGGTTGTTTTCGTTAGAAAGAAGGCGGCTAAGAGGGGATCTTATTGAAACATATAAGATGATTAGAGGTTTAGATCGGGTGGACAGTGATAGCCTTTTTCCTCGGATGGAGAAAGCTAGCACGAGGGGGCATAGCTTTAAATTAAGGGGTGGTAATTATAGGACGGATGTCAGAGTTAGGTTCTTTACCCAGAGGGTGGTGAGGGATTGGAATGCCCTGCCTGCTGCAGTTGTAGATGCGCCTAGTTTGGGGGCGTTTAAGAGATCCATGAATAGGTTTATGGATGAAAAGGGTTTGGTTTAGGTTAGTAGGTCATTGCTTTTTTAACTGGTCGGCGCAACATCGTGGGCCGAAGGGCCTGTTCTGCGCTGTAATGTTCTATGTTCTATGACATGGCCCCTGTCCACATCAACAGGGACCAAGTGGGAATGGTCGAGACAAAAGTGGGAATGGACCTACCTTGCGTTAAGTTGATCTTTCTCTCCACCCTGGAATGTGTAGGTTAGAGGGATTAGCGGGTAAATGTGTAGGGATATGGGGATAGGTCCTGGGTGGGATTGTGGTTGGCGCAGACTCGATGGGCCGAAGGGCCTCTTTCTGCACTGTAGGGTTCTATGAGACCTTCGAGTTTCTGGATGCGTAATATGGGGTTTAATGGGATTGGGGGTTATAGATAGGTCTATAGATTGGTGGGGTTGATGTGATCGGCGCAATTCGAGGGCCGAAGGGCCTGTTTGTGCTGTAATGTTCTATGTTCTATGTGGCCAAATCACCAACAACCTGTCCTGGTTCCCCCCCCCCTCCCCCCCCATGCCGACCCCAGAGTTAAGAAATCCCACCTACGCCTTTACTTTCTCAGGGAGTTAAGGAAATTGGGCATGTCCGCTACGACATTTATCAAATTTTAACCGAGGCACCATAGAAAGCATCCTTTCGGGTTGTATAGCAGCTTGCTATGCCTCCTGCTCTACCCAAGAAACTATAAAGCGTTGTGAATATAGCCCAGTCTATTATGCAAACCAACCTCCCATCCATTGACCCTGCCTCGGGAAAGCAGCCAGCGTAAATAAGGACCACACTCACCCCGGACATTCTCTCTTCCCCCTTCTTGTCAGGAGAAAGAGACAAAAGCCTGAGGTCACATCGCAACCAACTAAGAATAGCTTCTTCCCTGCTGCCATCACAGCTCTGAATGGACCTGTCTTGCATTAAGTTGACCTTTCTCTAACCCTAGTTATGACTGTAACACTACACTCTACACTCTCTCCTTTCCTACTCTTCTATGTACTCTATGCTTTGCCTGTATAGCACGCAAGAAGCAATACTTTTCACTGCACACTAATACATGACAATCAATCAAGTTAAATCAAATCAACTTTGAAAAAAGGGAGACCCCCCCATCCTGTCCCCTTGAGCCTATTCTAACATTCATAAGAACATAAGAACATAAGAAATAGGAGCAGGAGTAGGCCATCTAGCCCTTCGAGCCTGCCCCGCCATTCAATAAGATCATGGCTGATCTGTCGCTGCTCAGTTCCACATTCCCGCCCTCTCCCCATAACCCTTAATCCCCTCTCTTATCAAAAACCCATCAACCCGTTTCTTAAAAATATTTAGCGAGGCAGCCTCCACCACTTCAACGGGCAGAGAATTCCAGAGATTCACCACCCTTTGAGTGAAGAAGTTCCTCCTCAACTCTGTTCTAAACCGCCTCCCCTTTATCTTGAGGCTGTGCCCCCTAGTCCTACTGTCTTTTTTGAGCGGGAAGAGTCTCTCCACCTCTATCCTATCCATCCCATTCATCATCTTATACGTCTCCATGAGATCTCCCCTCATTCTTCTAAACTCTAACGAGTACAAGCCTAGTTTATTCAGCCTCTCCTCATAGCCATGGCTGATCTGTACCTCGGCACCCACCTGCTACCTTGGATCCATATCACTCCAGCTGCCATGCCTGAAGAGGGCAGTGGCACCTTAGAATCATAGAATTCCTATAGGGCAAAAGGAGGCCATTTGGCCAATCAAGTCTGCACCGGTAGCAATCCCACCCAGGCCCTATCCCCGTCATGCCACAGATTTACCCTGCAAATCCTCCTAACACCAGGGTCAATTTTGCACGGCTGATCCACCTCACCCACAAATCTTTGGACTGTGGGAGGAAACCCACGTGGGCATGGGGAGAATGTGCAAACTCCACACAGACAGTGACCCCCGAGCACAGGAATTGAACCCTGGCCCCTGACACTGTAAGGCAGCACGCTATGCCACCGTGCCACCAATGGCATATTTGTTTTTGAAGAAATGTGCTTCGCTGGCGCGCCCCCCTTGGGGGGGGCGGGGGGGGGGGGGTGCATTGCAGTGGTTCTGGAGTTACATGTAAGCCAGACTGGGTAAGGGTGGCAGATTTTCTCCCCTAAAGGACATTAGTGAACCAGATGGGTTTTTCCAACAATCGACAATAACTTCACGGTCATCAGTAGATTCTTAATTCCAGATATTTGTTTGAATTGAATTCAAATTCCACTGTCTGCTGGGGTAGGATTTGACCCAAGCCCCCAGGACCCTAGTGTCATAGAGGTTTACAGCATGGAAACAGGCCCTTCGGCCCAACTTGTCCATGCTGCCCCTTTATTTTATAACACTTAAGCTAATCCCAATTGCCCACATTTGGCCCATATCTCTCTGTACCCACTTTACCTATGTTACTATCTAAATGCTTTTTAAAAGACAAAATTCTACCTGCCTCTACTATTGCAGCTTGTTGCAGACACTCACCACCCTCTGGGTGAAAAACATTGCCCCTCTGTCACTTTTGTATCTCTCCCCTCTCACCTTAAACCTCCTCAACTCCGTTCTAAACTGCCCCCCCTTTATCTTGAGGCTGTGTCCTCTAGTCCTACTGTCCTTTCTGAGCGGGAAGAGTCTCTCCACCTCTATCCTATCTATCCCATTCATCATCATATACGTCTCAATGAGATCTCCCCTCATTCTTCTAAACTCTAACGAGTACAAGCCCAGTTTATTCAGCCTCTCCTCATAGATCAACCCCGGTATCAGCCGAGTAAACCTCCTCTGCACTCCCTCCAAGGCCAAAACATCCTTGCATAAGTGCGGCGACCAAAGATACAAGGGAGAATGTGCAAACTCCACACAGACAATGACCCGAGCCGAGAATCGAACCCAGGACCCTGGGGCTGTGAAGCAGCAGTGTTAACCACTGTGCTACCTTGCCGCTCAAGCTTCTGGCTCAGATTTGGGGATGTGACCCACTATGCCCCAAGACCTCACGTGATTCCCCTCACCCAATAAATAGCTTCACTGTGAACAGTTTTGGCCCCCTCAACTAAGGAAAGATACATTGGTATTGGAGGCAGTCCAGAGGAGGTTCACTGAGTTGATCCCAGGTATGGAGGGATTTTCTTATGAGGAGAGGTTGAGGAGGTCGTGTTTGTACTCACTGGAGTTTAGAAGAATGAGTGGTGACCTTATTGAGACATTCCAGATTCTCAGGGGTGTTGACAGGGTAGTTGCTGAGGGGCAGTCTCTCCTTGTAGGAGATTCTTGGACCAGAGGGCACAATCTCAGAGTAAGGGGGTCACCCATTTCCGACAGAGGTGAGGAGGAATTTCTTCTCTCAGAGTCTGGTGAACGTTAAAGTTTATTTATTAGTGTCACAATTATGGAGTAAGGGTGGCATGGTGGCATAGTGGTTAACACTACTGTCTCACAGAGCCAGGGACCCGGGTTCAATTCCCGGCTTGGGTCACTGTCTGTGTAAAGGCTGCACATTCTTCCCATGTCTTCATGGGTTTCCTCCGGGTGCTCCAGTTTTCTCCCACAATGATGTATGCGTTAGATTGACCATATTAAATTGCCCCTTAGTGTCCCGGGATGTGTAGGTTAGAGGGATCAGCGGGGTAAATGTTTGGGTTGGTGGGGAGAGAGCCTGGGGTGAGATTATGCAGAGTCAATGGACCAGCTCACTTCCTTCTGCGGTGTAGGGGTTTCTATAACTTACGGTGAAAAGCCCCTAGTCGCCACACTCCAGCACCCGTTCGGGTACACTGAGGGAGAGATTAACACTGTAAATTAACCTTAACCAGTTCAGTCTTTTGGAGTGTGGGAGGAAACCAGAGCACCAGGAGGAAACCCAGGCGGAAACAGGGAGAATGTGCAGACTCTGCACAAAAAGTGACCCAAGCTGGGGATTGAACCTGGATCCCTGGCATTGGGAGGAGGCAGTGCTACTTTGTTTTGGGAAAATTTCCATATTAAACGCCAACCATTGCTTTGTTAACCCATCCTCACCTGACACCACAGGAACGCCAATGCGAGAAATGGAACATTGCCTGCACTCATCTGAATCTAAATCCAGGTCTAGCACTCGAGATGGAACTTACACTGGATCCGACACCGGGATTCTAGGCTCACCCCCAGCATCTAACCCTCCCCCTGACCAGCACAAATCAATTATTTTGCCTTGTTTCTCTCTTCAGTGAGAGAGTAAAAGCTACAGAATTGAACAATTCCTGTCCTGTTTCCCTTATGTTGGGCTAGGGGATTAAGGGTTATGGGGAGAGGGCGGGAAGGTGGAGCTGAGTCACGACAGATCAGCCATGATCTTATTGAATGGCGGGGCAGGCTCGAAGGGCCAGATGGCCTACTCCTGCTCCTATTTCTTATGTTCTTATGACCTGCCCGACCCACATTTCATTCCTCTCGTATTGATGTCGATCTTTCCACATCCGCCAACCCCAACTGAGGGAGCACAATCGTTAACCAGTTGTCACTTGCAAGATCCTTAGGTGAGTCTCTTGCTTCGCTTTATTTTTCTTGTGGGATCGGGCATCGCTGGCTGGACCCAGCGTTTGTTAGCCAACCCCAATTGCCCCTTGAACTGAGCACCTCGCAAGGCTATTGTAAAGGGCGTTTTTAAGACTCAACCACATTGCCATGGCTCTGGAATCACTTGCAGGCCAGACCGCTTAAGGACGGCAGATTTCCTTCCCGAAAGAGACGTTCGGGGAGGAGATGGCTGAGTGATTTTATCCCTAGGCTATTAATCCAAAAATCCCATTGATGTTCAGGTGACCCAGGTTTCAATCTTGCCAGGGCAGAATTTGAATTAATTCTGAATTAAGAATCTACTAATGATCATGAAACCATTCGGGTCACTAATGTCCCACAGGGAACATAGAACATAGAACATTACAGCACAAACAGGCCCTTTGGCCCTCGAATTGCGCCGATCACATCAACCCCACCAATCTATAGACCTATCTATAACCCCCAATCCCATTAAACCCCATATACTCATCCAGAAGTCTTTTAAAAGTCCCCAGCGAGTTCGCCTCCACCACCGATGACGGCAGCCGATTCCATTCACTCACCACCCTCTGAGTGAAAAACTTACCCCTAACATCACCTCTGTACTTCCCTCCCCGCACCTTAAATCTGTGTCCTCTCATAGTGACCATTTCAACCCGGGGAAATAGCCTCTGAGAGTCCACCCTATCTATTCCTCTCAACATTTTATAAACTTCTATCAGGTCGCCTCTCAACCTTCGCCTCTCCAGGGAAAAGAGTCCCAGCTCCCTCAACCTATCTTCATAAGGCATGCCTCCCAGTCCAGGCAACATCCTTGTAAATCTCCTCTGCACCCTTTCAATAGCTTCCACATCCTTCCTATAGTGAGGCGACCAGAACTGCGCACAGTACTCCAAATGAGGCCTGACGAGGGTCCTGTAAAGTTGCAGCATTACCTCCCGACTCCTAAACTCAATCCCTCGATTAATGAAGGCCAGTACACCATACGCCTTCTTGACCACCTCCTCCACCTGCGAGGCCGATTTAAGAGTCCTGTGGACCCGGACCCCGAGGAAATCTTTATTTGGTCTGGCCTACATGTGACTCAGTAAGAAGTCTCACAACACCAGGTTAAAGTCCTCCTGGGTGTTGCGAGACTTCTGACTGTGTTTACCCCAGTCCAAGGCCAGCATCTCCACGTCAATGACTACACGTGACCCCCCCCAGCCACAGCAATGTGGTTTACTCTCAGTTGCGCTCTTAAACAAGGGCAATTAGGAATGGGCAGTAAATGTTGGCCAGCCACGCCTCACAAACGAATAAAAAGTAACGTAGCGAACCAGGTGGATTTTTAAGACAATTGATATTCCAGATTTGCACATATCTCAATCCTTGCCAGATTCCTTGCATTCCTTCTAAGATTGACTCTTGAAGGGAGAATTTGCACCAACCAGGTCCCGTTAACAACCTCATATTCCAGCTTTATATTCCAGGTGGCTTTCACCAGCTGCCGTGGTGGGATATGAACCCAATAGCATTCGCCTCAATCTCCGGACTTCATAACCAACAATAACACCGTTACGCCCCCAGCCTGCCCCCTCCCCTCTTGCCGGGTTCGGGTTTTCTTTATCTTCTGATGCAGAACAGGTCCTTTGGCCCATCGAGTCTGCACTGACACGCGAGAAACACCTGACCTCCTGCCTAACCCCATTTACCAGTGCTCGGGCCCTGAATGTTATGATGTGCCAAGTGTCCATCCAGATACTTCTTAAAGAATGTGAGGCATCCCGCCTCCCCCACCCTCCCAGGCAGCGCATTCCAGACCCTCACCAAGGGGCAATTCAACATGGCCAATCCACCTAACCCACACATCTTTGGACACTAAGGGGCAATTTAGCATGGCCAATCCACCTAACCCACACATCTTTGGACACTAAGGGACAATTTAGCATGGCCAATCCACCTAACCTGCAAATCTTTGGACACTAAGGAACAATTTAGCATGGCCAATCCACCTAACCTGCACATCTTTGGACACTAAGGGGCAATTTAGCATGGCCAATCCACCTAACCTGGACATCTTTGAACACTAAGGAACAATTTAGCATGGCCAATCCACCTAACCCACACATCTTTGGACACTAAGGAACAATTTAGCATGGCCAATCCACCTAACCTTCACACCTTTGAACACTAAGGGGCAATTTAGCATGGCCAATCCACCTAACGTTCACACCTTTGGACATTAAGGAACAATTTAGCATGGCCAATCCACCTAACCTGGACATCTTTGAACACTAAGGAACAATTTAGCATGGCCAATCCACCTAACCTACACATCTTTGGACACTAAGGGACAATTTAGCATGGCCAATCCACCTAACCTACACATCTTTGGACACTAAGGAACAATTTAGCATGGCCAATCCACCTAACCTGGACATCTTTGAACACTAAGGAACAATTTAGCATGGCCAATCCACCTAACCCACACATCTTTGGACACTAAGGAACAATTTAGCATGGCCAATCCACCTAACCTGGACATCTTTGAACACTAAGGAACAATTTAGCATGGCCAATCCACCTAACCCACACATCTTTGGACACGAAGGAACAATTTAGCATGGCCAATCCACCTAACCTGCACATCTTTGGACACTAAGGAACAATTTAGCATAGCCAATCCACCTAACCTGCACATCTTTGGACACTAAGGAACAATTTAGCATGGCCAATCACCTAACCTTCACACCTTTGAACACTAAGGGGCAATTTAGCATGGCCAATCCACCTAACGTTCACACCTTTGGACACTAAGGAACAATTTAGCATGGCCAATCACCTAACCTACACACCTTTGAACACTAAGGAACAATTTAGCATGGCCAATCCACCTAACCTACACACCTTTGAACACTAAGGAACAATTTAGCATGGCCAATCCACCTAACCTACACATCTTTGGACACTAAGGGGTAATTTAGCATGGCCAATCCACCTAATCTGCACACCTTTGGACACTAAGGGGTAATTTAGCATGGCCAATCCACCTAATCTGCACACCTTTGGACACTAAGGGGTAATTTAGCATGGCCAATCCACCTAACCTGCACATCTTTGGATACTAAAGGACAATTTAGCATGGCCAATCCATCTAAGGTGGCATGGTGGCCTAGTGGTTAGCAGTGCTGTCTCACAGTGCTAGAGACCCAGTTTTGACTCCCAGCTCGGGTTGTTGTCTGTGTGGAGTTTGCACATTCCCTCTGTGCCTGCGTGGGTTTCCGCCAAGTGCTCCAGTTTCCTCCCACAGTCCAAAGATATGCTGATTAGGTGCATTGGTCAAGCTAAATTCTCCTTCAGTGCATCCGAACAGGTGCTGGAGTGTGGCGACTAGGGGGATTTCACAATAACTTCATTGCAGTGTTAATGTAAGTCTACTTGTAACTAATAAATAAACTTTTTAGGTGGCAATTTAGCATGGCCAATCCACCTAACTTGCACACCTTTGGATACAAAGGGCCAATTTATCATGGCCAAACTAACTAACCAGCACATCTTCGCACACTAAGGGCCAAATGTGGCACAGCCAATGCACCTAACGGGCACACCATTTGGGCTGTGAGAGGAAACTGGAGCAGCCAGAGGAAAACTGCGCAGTCACGGGGCAAATTCGCACAAACAGTGACCCGAGGCCAGAGCTGAACCTGGGTCCCTGGCACTGTAGGGCAACAGTGCTAACCACCGTGCCACCGTGCTGCATAGCTGGTGGTAACGAGTACACTATCAAGGGCAGGAGTCTTAGTAGCGTTGAAGAGCAGAAGGATCTCGGGGTCCGGGTCCACAGGACTCTTAAATCGGCCTCGCAGGTGGAGGAGGTGGTCAAGAAGGCGTATGGTGTACTGGCCTTCATTAATCGAGGGATTGAGTTTAGGAGTCGGGAGGTAATGCTGCAACTTTACAGGACCCTCGTCAGGCATCATTTGGAGTACTGTGCACAGTTCTGGTCGCCTCACAATAGGAAAGACGTAGAAGCTATTGAAAGGGTGCAGAGGAGATTTACAAGAATGTTGCCTGGACTGGGAGGCATGCCTTATGAAGATAGGTTGAGGGAGCTGGGACTCTTTTCCCTGGAGAGGCGAAGGTTGAGAGGCGACCTGATAGAAGTTTATAAAATGTTGAGAGGAATAGATAGGGTGGACTCTCAGAGGCTATTTCCCCGGGTTGAAATGGTCGCTACGAGAGGACACAGATTTAAGGTGCGGGGAGGGAAGTACAGAGGTGATGTTAAGGGTAAGTTTTTCACTCAGAGGGTGGTGAGTGAATGGAATCGGCTGCCGTCATCGGTGGTGGAGGCGAACTCGCTGGGGTCTTTTAAAAGACTTCTGGATGAGTATATGGGGTTTAATGGGATTGGGGGTTATAGATAGGTCTATAGATTGGTGGGGGTTGATGTGATCGGCGCAACTCGAGGGCCGAAGGGCCTGTTTGTGCTGCAATGTTCTATGTTCTATGTAAGTGCTGGGATCTCCATAAACCCGCACTTGGGTGTCGCTAGACTTTACCGCTTAAACATGTGTGTTAACACATGGATGAACCAGCAGATGAGAGTTAGCCTTGGGAGAAAGGGTTGACGGTTGAAAACTGAGCGAGTGATTCCTCCTCTTGCGAAATTGTAATCCTTAAACCATCTCTCCTTCAGGAAAGAAAAATAGGGACAATCCCACCCCCCCCCCCCCCCAAACTGAGTCAGCCGCACTGAGTAGATAAGTGGGGGCGTAGATAAGTGGGGGCACTGAGTGGGGGCAGGCCTCCACAGAGGTAAGAATGAGCTGACGTGACACAGATGGGCCCGTGCACTAAGAACGCTCGATCCCTCACCTTACGGACAGCTGAATTTCCTGGGGATCAGCGTTGGTGGAACGGCAGACGTGTAAATGTTCCAGACATTCCAACACAATAGCGATGAATGTGGCAGCCAGTATTTGGACCCACACACTCATGCTGGCAGGGATTGCTAATGAGTGTTGCAACACATTTACTGTGAGATTCATATTTTTAGGCAGAGAGACTGGCGGGAGGAATATTGACAACAACAGGCTATATTTACTTCGACTCATTGATGCAGAATATCATTCCAAGACACTTCCCCATCAAACAAAATAGAAATCTGAGGCGGAAAGGCAGTTCGGCTTCAGAGAGAGAGAGATATCCAGAGTGTGGAAGCACAGATGCAGTGTCGAGGAGTGATCTCCATGCAGTGTCCACTAGTCTCCCCCATGCAGTGTCCACTAGTCTCCCCCATGCAGTGTCCACTAGTCTCCCCCATGCAATGTCCACTAGTCTCCCCCATGCAATGTCCACTAGTCTCCCCCATGCAATGTCCACTAGTCTCCCCCCATGCTGTGTCCACTAGTCTCCCCCATGCAGTGTCCACTAGTCTCCCCCATGCAATGTCCACTAGTCTCCCCCATGCAATGTCCACTAGTCTCTCCCATGCAATGTCCACTATTCTCCCCCCATGCAATGTCCACTAGTCTCCCCCATGCAATGTCCACTAGTCTCTCCCATGCAATGTCCACTAGTCTCCCCCATGCAATGTCGAGTAGTCTCCCCCATGCAATGTCCACTAGTCTCTCCCATGCAATGTCCACTAGTCTCTCCCATGCAATGTCCACTAGTCTCTCCCATGCAATGTCGAGTAGTCTCCCCCATGCAATGTCCACTAGTCTCTCCCATGCAATGTCCACTAGTCTCTCCCATGCAATGTCCACTAGTTTCCCCCATGCAATGTCCACTAGTCTCCCCCATGCAATGTCCACTAGTCTCCCCCATGCAATGTCCACTAGTCTCCCCCGTGCAATGTCCACTAGTCTCCCCCATGCAATGTCCACTAGTCTCCCCCATGCAGTTTCCACTAGTCTCCCACATGCAGTGTCCACTAGTCTCCCCCATGCAATGTCCACTAGTCTCCCCATGCAATGTCCACTAGTCTCTCCCATGCAATGTCCACTAGTCTCCCCCATGCAATGTCCACTAGTCTCCCCCATGCAATGTCCACTAGTCTCTCCCATGCAATGTCCACTAGTCTCCCCATGCAATGTCCACTAGTCTCTCCCATGCAATGTCCACTAGTCTCCCCCATGCAGTGTCCACTAGTCTCCCCCATGCAATGTCCACTAGTCTCCCCCATGCAGTGTCCACTAGTCTCCCCCATGCAGTGTCCACTAGTCTCCCCCATGCAATGTCCACTAGTCTCCCCCATGCAGTTTCCACTAGTCTCCCACATGCAGTGTCCACTAGTCTCCCCCATGCAATGTCCACTAGTCTCCCCCATGCAATGTCCACTAGTCTCCCCCATGCAATGTCCACTAGTCTCCCCATGCAATGTCCACTAGTCTCTCCCATGCAATGTCCACTAGTCTCCCCCATGCAGTGTCCACTAGTCTCCCCCATGCAATGTCCACTAGTCTCCCCCATGCAGTGTCCACTAGTCTCCCCCATGCAGTGTCCACTAGTCTCCCCCATGCAATGTCCACTAGTCTCCCCCATGCAATGTCCACTAGTCTCCCCCATGCAGTGTCCACTAGTCTCCTCCAGACTATCCAGTGGACTCCCCAGTGCAAAGAAACGTAGAAACTCAAAGCAGGAGGAGGCCATTCAGCCATTCAAGCCTGCTCCAGCATTCATTTTGATCTTGGGCTATCACTGAATTTGATATCCTAATCCCACCTCCCCCTCTTCCCTACCCCCCCCCCCCCCATGCTCCCATGCCCCTCGCTCCCTTTAGCCCCACGAGCTATATCTAAGTTCTTAAAATGATGCAAGTCTGAAAGACACACTGGTTAAGTGCATTAGCCATGCTAAAACAGGCGTTGGAATGTGGTGACTAAGGGATTCTCACAGTAACTTCATTGCAGTGTTAAGGTAAGCCAACTTGTGACTGATAAAATTTTGAACTTGAGTACTTTGGCCTCGACTACTTTCCGTGGTCGTGAATTCCACACATTCACCGCCCTCTGGACGAGGAAATTTCTCCTCACCTCAGCTCTAAAAGGTTTACCCCTTATTCTCAAACCAGCACATTGGCACAGTGGGTTAGCACCGCTGCCTCACAACGCCAGGCTTGATTCCTGACTCGGGTCACTGCCCGCGTGGAGTTTGCACATCCTCCCTGTGTCTGCGTGGGTTTCCTCCAGGTGCTCTGGTTTCCTCCCACAGCCCAAAAGGGGTTAGACGGATTGGCCATGGTAAATTGCCTCTTGGTTTCAGGAGAAGTGGTTTAGATCAATGCATTGAGTTACGGGGATGGGGGCTGGGTGGAATTGTGGGTTAGTGCAGAATCAATGGGCTGAATGGCTTCTCTCTGCACTGTGGGATTCTATTACCCTTCAGTTCCAGACTCCCCCACCATCAGGAACATCCTTCCTGAATCTACCCTGCCTGACCAGTGTCCACCTCCTTCCCCCAAGTCAGTGATTAAGTTTCAGACACTTTGAGTCAAATCCCCACTCCTTCATTAGTCAGGCTCCGAATTTTATCTTCCGTATCTCTTTATGGCTTGTTTCACATTACGCTTTAACTGCATAGGCGATTCAAGTAATTAATTCACTTCCATTCTTCTGCATATCTTTCTACTATCTGAGGTTTTGTCTGGTTACATATCAGGAGCTTTGCAAAGACTTGGGGTTATGTTAAATACACTTTATTTTTTTTATCTGTCAGCTTGTGCCTTCCTTGTAGAACTCAAGCCTCTTTGTTAAGCGTTAACCACCAGCTGTAAATGTACGTTTATCGGTTTGGACCTTTTGACATTTCGCTATTTATTCAGGCAGGATCATTGGGGATATTTTCTCAGTTATCAAAGTCCATCATGGTCTCGCAGCCTCTCATCGATCAGAGAATCCCTACAGCGCAGAAGGAGGTCGTTCGGCCCATCGAGTCTGTACTGACCACGATCCCATCCAGGCCCTACCCCCCCCAATAGCCTCATGCATTTACCCCAGCTAGCCCCTCTGAATTGCTAAGGGGCAATTTTAGCACAGCCAATCAACCTAATCTTTGGACTGTGGGAGGAAACCGGAGCACCCGGAGGAAACCCACGCAGACATTGGGAGAACATGCAGGTTCTGCACAGACGGTGACCCGAGCTGGGAATCGAACCCGGGTCCCTGGCGCTGTGAGGCAGCAGCGCTAACCCACTGTGCCACCATGCCGTCCATCTATTGTTTAAATACCTGAGTGGTATATTTCTGTTTAGCCGTTTTGGCAGAATTCCCACATTGGGGATTTCTTTCAAAGAACAAAGAACAAAAACAGCCCGGGAAACAGGCCCTTTGGCCCAACGAGCCCGCACCGCCATTTTAACATTACCATCCCCCTCTCCACCCATGACCCTTATCTATGCTTATGGCATTCCACGTTGAGGGAAAACTAATTTAGGGACAATTTATTACCTCCAATCAGCCTAAGAGCACATCTTTGGGGTGTGGGAGGAAACCGGAGCACCCGGAGAAAACCCACGCAAGCACGGGGAGAATGCGCAAACTCCACACAGACACCGGCCCAAATCCATGTGTCTGCACAGCAATCAGTGATAGTCACTGAGCTGTCATCTTGCCCAGTATCTGGTCCAGTTTAGGCACACACTAACGACATGAAGCACTAGGCTATTCTCGAACCTCCAAGAGCAGCCCTAGTACGACCCATGACGTGTGTGCCCCTCATTGGACACGAGGTGGACCATGCATTTAACCTCATGCATGTACCCCAGCTAGTCCCTCTGCAACTAAGGGGCAATTTTAGCATGGCCAATCAACCTAGAACTGCACATCTTTGGACTGTGGGAGGAAACCGGAGCACTCGGAGGAAACCCATGCAGACACGGGGAGAACATGCCGTCTCTGCACAGACAGTGACCCGAGCTGGGAATCGAACCCGGGTCCCTGGCACTGTGAGGCAGCAGCGCTAACCCACTGTGCCACCGTGCCGTCCATCTATCATTTAAATACCCAAGTGGTACATTTCTGTTTTCCCGTTTTGGCAGAATTCCCACATTTGAGATTTCTTTCAACATGTCTCTGGAAAGGGTGCAGAGGTGGTTTACCAGGATGTTGCCTGGCATGGGGGACTGGGTTACGAGGAGAGGTTGAAGAAACTGGGACTATTCTCCTTGGAAAGGCGAAGATTGAGAGGGGACATGATAGAAGTATATAAGATAATGAAGGGAATGGATAGAGTTAATAGTGAGAGACTGCTCCCTAGACTGGGTACGAACACAAGAGGTCATCATTTAAGGGTGAGGGGGGAGAGGTATAATTTGGAGGTGAGAAGAAGGTTCTTTACGCAGAGAGTTGTGGGGGTCTGGAACGCGCTACCGAGTAGGGTGGTGGAGGCAGGAACATTGGACTCGTTTAAGATGCAGTTAGATAGGCACATGAGTGAAACGAGAATGGAGGGATATGGTAGGGGATATTAAATAGGGTTAAACCTCGGGAGACACCGGAAAGGCAGGCTGTAAGATTAATATTTTGACTTTATTCCACAGGTGGAGGTCCACCTCGTGTCAAACGAGGGGCATTAACACGGCGGGTCGTGCGTGGGATGCTCTTGGAAGTTCCAGGAGTGGCCTAGAACTTCGTGTCGGTGTGTGTGCTTGATCCTGGACCGGTAGATGGGCGCCGCAACAGCTCAGTGACTAGCACTGCTGGCTGTGCAGGCACATGGATTTGGGCCTGTGTCTGTGGGAGTTTGCGCATTCTCCCTGTGGTTGCGTGGGTTTCCTCCGGGCGCTCCGGTTTCCTCCCACACCCCAAAGATGTGCTCTCAGGCTAATCGGTTTTTACCAAATTGACACTATTTCTTCCCTGAATCTGACTGAGTAGGGTTCCATTCATAAATATGCAGAGTAGAATAGGTATAGGGAGATGTGGCGGCGCGGGCTCGTTGGGCCGAAGGGCCTCTTTCCCGTGCTGGGTTGTTCTTTGTTCTTTTGTATCTCCCGTATTATTAGGCCACTTTATGTGTTGCAATCTCGATTCAGCTCCTTACGGGTAACCCTTTCACGAAATGAGCCTGTTTGCCATATGTTAGCTGCCGCACTCCTGCACAGTCAGCTGGTTCAGTTGCCACTCCCAGTAACCCGCGCACCTATTCTCAGCTACAGCGCCCGTACTGCGGAGAATGAATGTCGCGTTGGAGGTGGGGTGTGTCAGAAATGTTAAAGACTCAGAATAGACTTTATACAATCCCGGAAGGGCAGAAGGAGGACATGAGTGCGGGAGGAAACTGGAGCACCCCCGGAGGAAACCCACGCGGACACGGGGAGAATGTGCAGACTCCACACAGACAGTGAGCCAAAGCTGGAATTCAAACCAGATCCCTGCTGCTGTGTGGCAGCAGTGGTCACCACAGTGCCGCCCTTTTAAAAATGTTGCCGTTTGTTACGGTGCCCCGTTAAGATTCTATCCTTTGTGTTAGGGCGCTGACTGTGAGCCAAGGAGCTCTTTCCCCTTCAACCTTTTGTAAATGTTCTGTGATATCCAGGCGAGCCTCTGCCCTGATCTTTTCATCAACCCCCTTCATTGTCGCAGTCCAAGAACTAAACGTTTTCTTCACCCTCCTATCTCCTAAGTACAATCCCTAGATGACCTCGGCTGTAGTTTTCTGGGGTGGCACAGCGACACAGTGCATAGCACTGCTACCTCACAGCGCCAGGTTCAACTCCAGCCTCGGGTCACTGGTCTGAGTGGAGTTTGCACATTCTCCCCATGTCTGTGTGGGTTTTTCTTTTCCCACTGGTCCAGCTTCCTCCCACAATCCAAACACGCTCAGTGAATTTGACCATGCTAAATTTCCCCTTAGAACCCCTTCGGCCCAACTAGTCCGCGCCGCCGCATCACCCTACACCTATTCTACCCTGCGTGTCTACGAATAGAACCCCTGACTTAGCCAGATTCAGGGGAGAATAGTGTCAATTTGGTAAAACCAATCAGCCTAAGAGCACATCTTTGGGGTGTGGGAGGAAACCGGAGCGCCCGGAGGAAACCCACGCAACCACAGGGAGAATGCCTGTCACAAGATTTGCAGTTAAGTAGATTGGTCATGTTAAATTGCCTCTTATTGTCCAAAGATGTACATGTTAGGTGGATTAGTCATGTTAAATTGCCCCTTGGTGTACAAAGACGTACTGGGTGGCACAGTAGCACAGTGGGTTGGCACTGCTGCTTCACAGCTCCAGGGACCCGGGTTCGATTCCCGGCTCGGGGTCACTGTCTGTGTGGAGTTTGCACATTCTCCTTGTGTCTGCGTGGGTTTCCTCCGGGTGCTCCGGTTTCCTCCCACAGTCCAAAGGTGTGCGAGTTATGTTGATTGGCCATGCAACAAAATAAATTGCCCCTTAGTGTCTAGGGATGCATAAGTTAGAGGGATTAGTGGGCAAATATGAAGGGATATGGGGGTAATGCCTGGGTGAAGTTGTGCTCAGTACAGACTCGATGGGACAAGTGGCCTCTTTCTGTACTGTAGGATTTCTATGAATTTCTATGAATTCTAAATTAGGTTTACACCTTACTGTCCAAAGATGAACAGCGTAGGTGGATTGGCCACGCTAAATTATCCCTTACTGTCCCAAAATGTGCAGGTTATGTGGATTGGCCATGCTAAATTGTACCTTAATGTCACAAGATGTGAGGGTTAGGTGCATTAACCATGTTAAATTGTCCCTTAGTGTCCAAAGATGTACAGGTTAGGTGGATTGACCATGCTAAATTGCCCCTTGGTGTCCAAAGATGTACAAGTAAGGTGGGGCCATGCTAAATTGCCCCATAGCGTCCAAAGATGTACAAGTTAGGTGGATTAGCCATGCTAAATTGCCCCTTAGTGTCCAAAGATGTGCAGGTTAGGTGGATTGCCCATGCTAAATTGCCCCTTAGTATCCAAAAATGTACAAGTTAGGTGGATTGGCCATGCTAAATTACCCCTTAGTGTCCAAAGATGTGCAGGTTGGGTGGATTGGCTGTGCTAAATTGCCTCTTAGTGTCCAAAGATGTGTAAGTTAGGGGGATTGGCTATTCAAAAATTGCCCATTAGTGTACAAAGATGTGCAGGTTAGGTGGATTGGCCATGCTAAATTGCCCCTTAGTGTCCAAAGATGTGCAGGTTAGGTGGATTGGCCATGCTAAATTGCCCCTTGGTGTCCAAAGATGTACAGGTTAGGTGGATTGGCCATGCTAAATTGTCCCTTAGTGTCCAAAGATGTGTAGGTTAGGGGGATTGGCCATGTTAAATTGCCCCTTAGTGTCCAAAGATGTGTAGGTTAGGGGGATTGGCCATGCTAAATTGCCCCTTAGTGTCCAAAGATGTGTAGGTTAGGTGGATTGGCCATGCTAAATTGTCCCTTAGCGTCCAAAGATGTGTAGGTTAGGGGGATTGGCCATGCTAAATTGCCCCTTAGTGTCCAAAGATGTGCAGGTTAGGTGGATTGGCCATGCTAAATTGCCCCCTTGGTGTCCAAAGATGTGCAGGTTAGGTGGATTGGCCATGCTAAATTGCCCCTTAGTGTCCAAAGATGTGTAGGTTAGGTGGATTGGCCATGCTAAATTGCCCCTTGGTGTCAGGGGGACTAGCAGGGTAAATATGTGAGGTTACAGGGTTAGGATGGGATTGTTGTTGGTGCAGTCCCGATGGGCCGAACAGCCTCCTTATGCGCCACAGGGATTCTGTAAATCAAACCTGGCCGGCTTTGGAAAAGGAAATGGTCAGGAAGAAGGATAACAGAGGGGCTGATGTTAAATTCAGCCCGGTCTCGGTGTTGCTGGGATTTGGTACTTCACTCCCCATCCACTCCCACAAAAACATCCCCCCAGTTGAAATCGGGCCTGGTCTCTTTAAACGGCGAAAGGCCTTGCCAAATCTGCAGGGGAGTGACGTTTCGCACAGCAGAAATTTCCAAAGTGGAAGCATACTCCAGCTTCCAAAATTGCTGTTCTTTTCAGTTCAATAGTTCCAACCTCAAACCCGAGATAGCAGCCCATCTGTTTCTGGTTCATTAACTACCGAGTCTTCCGAACTACTGCCAGCTCACACCGAAACCATTGTAAATTCCTTGCCCTTTCAAGCGCTTCCCAAATCCCTGAGGAAATTTGGTTTACTGTTTCGATTTCAAGCCTTATCTGGGGACGAAAGTGCTGAGACTGAAACATGTCTCGTTGCCTCCCAATCCACCGCGTTGGGTTAGAACCCTACAGTGCAGAAACAGGCCCTTCGGCCCATCGAGTCTGCACCGAATACAATCCCACCCAGACCCTATCCCCATATCCCTACACATTTACCTGCTAATCCCTCTAACCTACACATCCCAGGACACTAAGGGGCAATTTTTAGCATAGCCAATGAACATAACCCGCACATCTTTGGACTGTGGGAGGAAACCGGAGCACCCGGAGAAAACCCACGCAGACACGAGGAGAATGTGCAAACTCCACACAGGCAGTGACCCGAGCCGGGAATCGAACCCAGGACCCTGGAGCTGTGAAGCAGCAGTGCTAACCCATTGTGCTACCATACCGTTAAGAGAGTTCTGTGCCCCAGTACCTAGAGCGAGCTTTGCATTCCTGCAGCGCCCCAGAACACCTTCCAGCTTTTGAAGTGTAGTCACGGTTGTACTCAAGGACGGGCAACAAAGTGAAACAGTGGCCTCGTGGTGTCACCACCAGATGATTAATCTAGTTCATGTTCTGGGGACCCGGTTTCGAATCCCGCCACAGCACATCGGTAATCTGCCCTCACAGCGCCAGAGATCTGGGTTCAATGCCTGGCTTGGGTAACTACCTATGTAGAGTCAGCACATTTCTCTTTGCGTGATTTTCCTCCAGGTGCTCTGGTTTCCCCTCACAGATGTGGAGATGCCAGCGTCGGACAGTTCTGGTGGCCTTACTACCGGAAGGACGTGGAGTGTCTGGAGAGAGTGCAGAGGAGGTTTACCAGGTATGGAAGGACTGGGGTATGAGGAAAGGTTGAAGAAATTGGGGCTCTTTTCCCTTGAAAGACACCGACTGAGGGGGGATCTAATAGAGGTATATAAGATTATGAAGGGTATAGATAGAGTAAACAGAGGTAAGCTATTTCCTATGATAGAGGCATGTAGGACAAGGGGCCATGGGCTTAAGGTGAGGGGGGAGAGGTACAACACAGATATTAGAGGGAGGTTTTTCACTCAGAGGGTAGTGGGGGGTATGGAATGCTCTGCCAAGTAAGGTGGTGGAGGCAAACACACTAGAGTCCTTTAAGAGTAACTTAGACAGGCACATGACGGAGTTGGAGATGGGTGGATATAGGAGAACCTTTAATTAAGGGTCATTAGCATTGGGGCATCCCTAGAAATGTAAATGGGTATAGCATGATAATAATGTTTTTCTCTTTTCATTCACAGGTTTTAAGTCGGTCCACCTTGTGTGTCTAACGAGGGGCATACACACGATGGGTCGTACTGGGGCTGCTCTTGGTTGTTCGAGATTGGCCTAGTGCTTCATGTCGTTAGTGTGTGCCTAAACTGGACAAGATCTCTGGCGAGGAATGCGAAGCTCGCTCTAGGTACTGGGGCACAGAACCCTCTTAACCCAACGCGATGGAATTGGAGGCAACGAGACATGTTCCAGTCTCAGAACTAGGTGGGACTTTCGTCCCCGGATAAAGCTTGAAATCGAAACAATAAACCAAACTTCCTCAGGGATTTGGGAAGACCTTGAAGGGGCAAGGAATTTACAATGGTTTCGGCGTGAGCATGTAATGCAAGACAACAGCTCAGTGACTATCACTGATTGCTGTGCAGACACATGGATTTGGGCCGGTGTCTGTGGGAGTTTGCGCATTCTCCCCGTGCTTGCGTGGGTTTTCTCTCCGGGTGCTCCGGTTTCCTCCCACACTCCAAAGATGTGCTGTTGGGCTGATTGGCAGGAGTAAATTGTCCCTAAATCAGTTTTCTCTCAATCTGGAATGGCCATAAAACATTAGACAGGGGTCGTGGGTAGAGAGGTGGTGTTGAGATGGTGGCGCGGGCTCGTTGGGCCGAAGGGCCTGTTTCCCGGGCTGATTTTGTTCTTTGGGCTGGGGTAAACACAGTAAGAAATCTCACAACACCAGGTGAGAGTCCAACAGGTTTATTTGGTGGTAAACTCAATGAGCTTTCAGAGAGCTGCCCTGAGTGTCTTTACATACCCTGTTTGTGATCAGAACTCCCCACTTACCTGACGAAGGAGCAGCGCTCCAGAAGCTAGTGGCATTTGCTACCAAATAAACCTGTTGGACTTTAACCTGGTGTTGTGAGACTTCTCACTGTGTTTTCTCCTCATAGTCAAAAGATGTGCTGGTTAGTTGCATCGGCCGTGCTAAATTCTCCCTCAGTGTCCCCAAACAGGCGCCAGAGAGTGGTGATTCAGGGATTTTCAGTGTTAATGTAAGCCGACTTGATACAGTTAATAAAAAAATGTGCCTGGCCTATGAAGTAATAAAAATTATTTTTGACAGTTGACTTGACAGATCATAGAACATAGAACATTACAGCACAAACAGGCCCTTCGGCCCTCGAGTTGCGCCGATCACATCAACCCCACCAATCTATAGACCTATTTATAACCCCCAATCCCATTAAACCCCATATACTCATCCAGAAGTCTTTTAAAAGACCCCAGCGAGTTCGCCTCCACCACCGACGACGGCAGCCGATTCCACTCACTCACCACCCTCTGAGTGAAAAACTTACCCCTAACATCACCTCTGTACTTCCCTCCCCGCACCTTAAATCTGTGTCCTCTCGTAGCGACCATTTCAACCCGGGGAAATAGCCTCTGAGAGTCCACCCTATCTATTCCTCTCAACATTTTATAAACTTCTATCAGGTCGCCTCTCAACCTTCGCCTCTCCAGGGAAAAGAGTCCCAGCTCCCTCAACCTATCTTCATAAGGCATGCCTCCCAGTCCAGGCAACATCCTGCCTCTCACCCTGGAGATCTTCCCATCCTGCCCTACCCCCATCCCAAAGAAACTGCGACCAAACCAACTTCCCTTTCTTGCTTCCATGATGACCAATGAATCCCTCACCACATAGAGTGTTCATTGCGGTAAGGTGCCAGGTCACAATCCCATTATAAAGTCAGACTGGATTCTCACAATCGCGAGGGGGATTGAATATAAAAGTAGGGAGGTCTTGTTGCAGCTGTATAGGGCATTGGTGAGGCCGTAGCTGGAGTACTGTGTGCAGTTTTGGGTGCCGTACTTGCGCAAGGATATTTTGGCCTTGGAGGGAGTGCAGAGGAGGTTTACTCGGCTGATACCGGAGTTGAGGGGGTTGAGCTATGAGGAGAGGCTGAATAAACTAGGCTTGTACTCGTTAGAGTTTAGAAGGATGAGGGGGGATCTCATTGAGACGTATAAGATGATGAATGGGATGGATAGGGTAGAAGTGGAGAGGTTCTTCCCGCTCAGTAAGGACAGTAGGACTAGAGGGCACAGCCTCAAGATAAAGGGGGGGGCAGTTTAGAACGGAGTTGAGGAGGAACTTCTTCACTCAAAGGGTGGTGAATCTCTGGAATTCTCTGCCCGCTGAAGTGGTGGAGGCTGCCTCGCTAAATATATCTAATTCACGGGTAGATAGGTTTTTGATAAGAGAGGGGATTAAGGGTTATGGGGAGAGGGCGGGAATGTGGAACTGAGCCACTTCAGATCAGCCATGATCTTATTGAATGGCGGGGCAGGCTCGAAGGGCCAGATGGCCAACTCCTGCTCCTATTTCTTATGTTCTTATGTGTTCCGGTTGCTCCAGTTTCCCCCCACAGTTCAAAGTTGTGCTGGTTAGGTGCATTGGCCATGCTAAATTCTAGTGGCCTAGTGATATTTTTGCTGGAGTATTAATCCAGAAACTCTACCGATGTTCTGGGAACCTGGGTTCAAATCCTGGCACTGGAATTTGAATTCAATTTTTAAAAATCTGGGATTAAGAATCTACTGATGAGCGTGAAACCATTGTTGGAAAAACCCATCTGGTTCACTAATGTCCTTTAGGGAAGGAAATCTGCCATCCTTACCCGGTCTGGCCTACACGTGACTCCAGAGACACAGCTGACTCTCAACTGCCCTCCAAGGGCAACTAGGGATGGGCAATAAATAAGTGATGCCCATGTCCCACAAATGAATAAGAATGAGAAAAGCTACACAGTAGGAGGGGGCCATTCGGTCACTTAACCCTGTACTACCTTCCGTGTAAGAAGTCTCACAACATTAGGTTAATCCAGCTGGGGTTTGTGCGGAGTCTGCACATTCTCCCAGTGTCTGCATGGGCTTCCTCCGGGTGCTCCGGTTTCCTCCCACAGTATGAAAGACGTACTGGTTAGATGCATTGGCCGCGTAAGATTCTCTCTCAGTGTAGCAGGTTTATTTGATAGCAAAATCCACGAGCTACAAACTTATTTGCTACCAAATAAACCTGTTGGACTTTAACCTGGTGTTGTGAGATTTCTTACTGTGTTTACTCCAGTCCAACGCCGGCATCTCCACATCATGTGTAACTTCTGTGACCAGTGGATGCCACAGGGTGTATCATTGTAGTAGGGATGGACATTTTAGTTCGATTAGATAAGTTTTCTTTTGGAATTTTAGTTTTGCTCAGGGGCTATCACTTTCCTAATTCATTTATTTTAAGAGTTAATCATTTATTTATAAGCGCATATAAGTAGGGGATGGCTGGAACTCTGGGCATGAGAGGAGAGATCTCAGATTGATAGCCAGGTCAGAACTAGACTGTACCTTAACTCAATCCTCCTGCTGCACAGTGGCACAGTGATTACAACTGGGTCACAAGTCAACTTACATTAACACTGCAATTAAGTTATTGTGCAAATCCCCTAGTCACACTCCGGCGTCTGTTCGGGTACACCGAGGGAGAATTTATCATGGCCAATGCATCTAACCAGCACAGTCTTTCAGGCTGTGGGAGGAAACCGGAGCACCTGGAGGAAACCCACGCAGACACTGGGAGAGCGTGCAGACTCCACACAGACCCTGGCTGGGAACTGAGCTGGGGTTCCTGCAGGGAACATGCAGACTCCACACATACAGTTATTAGAAGTGGGTTATCTATAAAGTTTATTTATGAGTCGCAGGTTCGATTCCTGGCTTGGGTCTCTGCTGTTGAGTCTCTCAGTTCCAGTCCAGTGATAAAAGATGATGGAAGTACAGCTTCTTCACAAACTCACTTTATTCTCTTTTACAACTCCACACACGCCCAACATAGGGGTAGCACAGTAGCACAGTGGGTTAGCACTGCTGCTTCACAGCTCCAGAATCCTGGGTTCGATTCCCGGCTCGGGTCACTGCCTGTGTGGAGTTTGCACATTCTCCTCGTGTCTGCGTGGGTTTTCTCCGGTTTCCTCCTACAGTCTAAAGATGTGCAGGTTAGGTTGATTGGCCGTGCTAAAGTTGCCTTTAGTGTCCTGAGATGCGTAGGTTAGAGGGATTAGTGGGTAAATATGTAGGGATATGGGGGTAGGGCCTGGGTGGGATTGTGGTCAGTGCAGACTCGATGGACCGAATGGCCTCCTTCTGCACTGTAGGGATTCTATGAACACTCAGTGCCCCCGTAACCCCTTTGTATATCACACTGAGTGCTATTATACAATTAACATACAAATGAGATCAAAAGGGCTATTTCACAGTAGCTTCATTGTAACAGTACCAGTAGTAGTGTGACTTGTGACTAATAAATAAACTATAAACATCACCCATTTCTAACATCTGTTTGTGTGGAGTCTGCACGTTCTCCCCATGTCTGCATGGGTTTCCACCGGGTTCTCCAGTTTCCTCCCACAGTCTGAAAGACATGCTGGTTAGGGTATATTGGCCGTGCTAAATTCTCCCTCAGTGTACCCGAACAGGCGCCGGAGTGTAGCAACTGGAGGATTTTCACAGTACCTTCATTGCAGCATTAATGTAAGTCGACTTATGACACTAATAAATAAATTTAGAACTTTTAATTGCCCCTTAATGTGCAAAGATGTGTACACTATGTGCATTAGCTGTGCTAAATTCTCCCTCGGTGTATCTGAACTGGTGCCGCAGTGTGGCGACTGAAGGATTTTCACTGTAACTTCATTGCAGTGTTAATGTATGTAATTGAATAGAACCCTACAGTGCAGAAAGAAGCCCTTCAGCCCATCGAGTCTGCACCAAACACAATCCCACCCAGGACTAACCCCCATATTCCGACATACTATACCCACTAATCCCTCTAACCTACGCATCCCTGGACACTAAGGGGCAATGTCTTAGCCTGGCCAATCAACCCAACCCGCACATCTTTGGACTGTGGAAGGAAACCGGAGCACCCGGAGGAAACCCACGCAGACACGAGGAGAATGTGCAAAATGTAAGCCGACTTGTGACACGAAGAAATAAATTTAGAACTTTTAATTGCCCCTTAGTGTGCAAAGATGTGTACACTTTGTGCATTGGCCGTGCTAAATTCTCCCTCGGTGTACCCGAACAGGCGCCAGATTGTGGCGACTAGGGGATTTTCACTGTAACTTCATTGCAGTGTTAATGTCAGCCTTACTTGTAGCTAACAAATAAAAAAAACTTTACTTTTTGGCTCCATATCTCCTTAACAACCTCGACTAACAGAACCTATCTCTGATTTGCAACTATTAATTGTGCTGGCATGCACAGCTTTTAACGGGATAGAGTTCCACACTTCTACCACCCTTCGTGTGAGCATGTGTTTCCTAATAATTATTCTATTAATCATGAATTAATAGTGTTTCTCAGTTGCTAAATTTAGACAATGCAGCTCTCTTTTATCTCCACCTAGTTTGATGAACGTTAATGATTTCCGTCTCACACAGACAGTGACTTCCTTGCGTCTCAGATGTAAGGGCAATTTAACCGTGTAAAAGGGTTTCTCCATTGTTCTCTTCCCCCCGTAGTTTCACAAGACTTGGGCAGCACTTGGGCTGCCTCACAGTGCCAGGGACCTGGCTTCGATTCCAGGCTTGGGTCACATAAGAAATAGGAGCAGGAGTCGGCCATCTAGCCCTTCGAGCCTGCCCCGCCATTCAATAAGATCATGGCTGATCTGAAGTGGATCAGTTCCACTTTCCCGCTTTCTCCCCATAACCCTTAATTCCCTTGTCTATCTGAAGTCTATCTACCAGTGGCTTAAAAATATTCAATGAGGTAGCCTCCACCACTTCAATGGGCAGAGAATTCCAGAGATCCACCACCCTTTGAGCGAAGAAGTTCCCCCTCAACTCCGATCTAAACTGTCCCCCCCCTTATTTTGAGGCTGTGCCCTCTAGTCCTGCTGTCCTTTCTAAGTGGGAAGAATCTCTCTACCTTTACCCTATCCATCCCCTTCATTATCTTGTACGTCTCTATAAGATCCCCCCTCAGCCTTCTAAACTCCAACGAGTACAGACCCAGTCTATTTCGTCTCTCTTCATAGTCCAACCCCCTCATCTCCGGTATCAGCCGAGTGAACCTCCTTTGCATTCCACCCAAGGCCAATATATCCTTCCACAGGTGCGGCGCCCAAAACTGCACACAGTACTCCAGCTGCGGCCTCACCAATGCCCTGTACAGTTGCAGCAAGACCTCCCTACTTTTATATTCAATCCCCCTCGCTATGAAGGCCAGCATCCCATTCGCCTTCCTGACCACCTGCTGCACCTGCAGACTGGGTTTTTGCGACTCGTGCACAAGGACCCCCAGGTCCCTCTGCACCGTAGCATGCAGGTCCCTCCTCCACCCATCCCTCCCCCATTCCATCCCCTCCACCCACCCCCTACCCCACCCACCCTCTTCCCCATCCCCAGAGAAGGAGATGGGGGGGGGAGAAAAGGGGAGGAAGAGAGATCAGGAAAGGGGGGAAAAGAGGAGAAGGAGTGAACGGGAGAGGGGGAGAGAATGGGAAAAGGAGAGTGACAGAGAGGGAGGAGGGGAGAGAGAGGGAAAGAGAGAGAGAGATGGGGGTGGCGGGGGGGGGGGGTTGTAGGAGGGGGAGAGAGTATCTTTCCTGGGCTCTCTCCCCTGCCCATCTCTATGACCCAACACACTTAGCACGGCTAATCCACCTAACTGACACAACCTTGCACTGCAATCAAGTTACTGTGAAAATCCCTCTGTTGCCACACTCCGGCGTCTGTTCGGGTACACCGAGGGAGAATTTAGCACCCTAACCAGCACGTCTTTCAGGATGTGGGAGGAAACCAGAGCACCCATAGAACCATAGAACCCTACAGTGCAGAAACAGGCCCTTCGGCCCATCGAGTCTGCACCGAACACAATCCCACCCAGACCCTATCCCCATATCCCTACACATTTTACCTGCTAATCCCTCTAACCTACACATCCCAGGATACTAAGGGGCAATTTTAGCATAGCCAATGAACCTAACCCGCACATCTTTGGACTGTGGGAGGAAACCGGAGCACCCGGAGAAAACCCACGCAGACACGAGGAGAATGTGCAAACTCCACACAGGCAGCGACCCCCGAGCCGGGAATCGAACCCAGGACCCTGGAGCTGTGAAGCAGCAGTGCTAACCACTGTGCTACCGTGCCGCCCGGAGGACAGTTGGAAATTGATCGGAAATCGCTGGTCACACTCACTAGAGAGATAGTGAGGTCAACAGTTGATCAGATGAGTTAAATTTATCAGTGTATATATACACACAGATACATATATATAGGCAGAAGTGACCCAGGAGGAATAATAGAGGCAGATGCAGCACATTACTGAGCTGTAATATAATCAAAACCTTCAGGCAGCTTTTTCGAATCACTTTCACTCCACTGATGCAGCGTATGACAGTGTGTGAACTCACTGATCACTCTGTAATCACATCGACAGCCAGCAAATACTCTCTCCACACCCGTTCTCTTCCAGCACATTGCTTGCGAGCTTAACTTTCACGTCCCCTGGCTGTGTGTGAGTTAAAAGGGCACACACACTTCCTCCCTACGGTCAAAGCCCTCAGCTTTTCCAAGGGGAGCGCACAGATAGAGATCTCGTCACCTTGGTGAGCTGGCTGCTACCCACCCCCAAACCCCCCCCTCCAACGCCTGCCCTGGGGTGGGGGCAAAGGGTTAGTGTGGAATTGGGTGGTCAGGCAGCGCTGCCATTCAGGGTTGGCAAAGGGTAAATCCCTCCGCGCCCCCTGCCGTTCCTCCCCCAACACCCTCATCTCACTGTCACCGATACGCAACACGTACAGGATGGGGGTTTGTTTACACTTAATGGCTTTCACAGCCAACCCCCGCTCCCCCTACCCCCCGCCACATCTCTCACCCCTGTCCCCATCTACAATCCCACCACTCACCTCCCAGGAGTTTGGTACAGTGTTACCTCCGAGTGCTTCAGTTTCCTCCCACAGTCCGACAATATGCGTGTTAGGTGGATTGGCCGTGCTAATTTGCCCCTTAGTGTCCAAAGATGTGCAGGTTAGGTGGATTGGCCATGCTAAATTGCCCCTTATTTTCCAAAGATGTGTAGGTTAGGTGGATTGACCATGCTAAATTGCTCCTTAGTGTCCAAAGATATGTGGGTTAGGTGGATTGGCCATGCTAAATTGCCCCTTAGTTTCCAAAGATGTGCAGGTTAGGTGGATTGGCCATGCTAAATTGTCCCTTAGTTTCCAATGATGTGCAGGTTAGGTGGATTGGCCATGCTAAATTGCCCCTTCGTGTCCAAAGATGTGTTGGTTAGGTGGATTGGCCATGCTAAATTGTCCCTTCGTGTCCAAAGATGTGCAGGTTAGGTGGATTGGCCATGCTAAATTGCACCTTAGTGTCCAAAGATGTGTATGTTATGTGGATTGGCCATGCTAAATTGCTCCTTAGTGTCAAAAGACGTGCAGGTTAGGTGGATTGGCCATGCTAAATTGCCCCTTCGTGTCCAAAGATGTGTTGGTTAGGTGGATTGGCCATGCTAAATTGCCCCTTAGTGTCCAAAGATGTGTAGGTTAGATGGATTGGCCATGCTAAATTGCCCCTTCGTGTCCAAAGATGTGTTGGTTAGGTGGATTGGCCACGCTAAATTGCCCCTTAGTGTCCAATGATGTGCAGGTTGGGTGGATTGGCCATGCTAAATTGCCCCTTAGTGTCCCAAGATGGGCAAGTTAGGTGGATTGGCCATGCTAAATTGCCCCTTAGTGTCCCAGGATGGGCAGGTTAGGTGGATTGGCCATGCTAAATTGCTCTCCTAAACCTCCTGCCCCTCATGTGAACCTATTGTCCCCCCACGACTGACTCTTCAAATAAGAGGAAAGTGAATCCTTCTCCACTCTGTCTGTACCCCTCACAATCGTGTACACCTCGATCAGCTCTGTCCTCAGTCTCCTCTGCTCCACCGAAAAGAACCCAGGCCTCTCCGACCTCTCTTCGTAACTTAAATGTTCCATCCCAGGCAGCATCCTGGTGAACCTCCCCTCCACCCCCCTTTCAGTGCTTTCACATCCTTCCTATCATGTGGTGATCAGACGTGTACACAGTGCTCCAGCTGTGGTGTTGTATAAATGTACGCACAGTCTAAAATTCGTTTGATTCTTTTCCTTTACCCTACATCCACATCCCCCACCCTCTATCCCTCTCCCCCACCGCCCCCCCCAACCGCACCTACAGACGCAAGTCACACTGAATTAAACAAAAAATATTAACAGGGCAAGAAACAGAGTTAATTGTTAATGGTTAATTGTTAGTTGCTAATGGTATGTTAACTGTATTGTTACACAGGGGAAGGAAAATGTTTAACTCAATAATTTGAAACTTGGAGTGTTGTGTATAATTTTGATCACCCTTGATAAACAGGAAAGACTTCATAAAAGAGTTAAGAGGATGTTGCCAAGACTAGTGGGTGTGAGTTATAGAGCGATATTGGCTAGGCTGGGACTTTATTCCTTGGAGAGTGAGGGTTGGCTTTATTGAGGTGTATAAAATCATGAGGGGCGCAGATAGGCTGAGCATACATAGGGCAGGATTTTACACCCCCCCCCCACAGGTGAGAACTGAAACTCCTACCCGAGGTCAACAGATGTTTCCATTGTCCACCCCTCGCCCGCTCTGATTCCGTGGCAGATGGGATGGTAGAATTCCGGCAACAGTCTTTTACCCAGGGAGGGAGAATTGTGAACTGGAGGGCGGAGGTTTGAACTGAGAGGGGGGCAGATTTAAATTGGATCTGAGAGGCAACTTCTTCAGATAGAGGGTGGTGTGAATATGAAAGCAGTTGAGGCAGATTCAATACCAACGTTTAAAAAGCATTTGGATAAATATCTGGATGGGAATGTGGGCAATTGGGACTAGATGGGAGAGCAGCATAGTTAGCATGGACTCAAGACCGTAAGATATAGGAGCAGAATTAGGCCACTCGGCCCATCGTGTTTGCTCCGCCATTCAATCATGGCTGACATTTTTCTCATCCCCATTCTCCTGCTTTTTCCCTATAACCCCTAATCCCCTTATCCATCAAGGACCTATCTATCTCTGAGTTAAAGACACTCAATGACCCGGTCCTCCACAGCCTTCTGTGGCAAAGAGTTCCACAGGTTCACCACTCTCTGGCTGAAGAAATTCCTCCTTATCACTGTGTTAAAGGATTGTCCCTTTAGCCTGAGGTTGTGCCCTCTGGTTCCAGTTCGACCCATTGGGCCAAAGGGCCTGTTTCCGAACTGTGTCGCTCTGTGACATAGGAACATAAGAACTAGGAGCAGGAGTAGGCCATCCAGCCCCTCGAGCCTGCCCCGCCATTCAATAAGATCGTGACTGATATTTTTGTGGACTCAGCTCCACTTACCCGCCCGCTCACCATAACCCTTAATTCCTTTACTGTTCAAAAATCTATCTATCCTTGCCTTAAAATTACTGTTCAAAAATGTATCTATCATAGAATCCTACAGTGCAGAAAAAGGCCCTTCGGCCCATCGAGTCTGCACAGAACACAATCCCACCCAGGCCCTACCCCCATATCCCTACATATTATACCCACTAATCCCTCTAACCTAAGCATCCCTGGGCACTCAGGGGCAATTTCTTAGCATGGCCAATCAACCTAACCCGTGCCACCCAGTCACTGGCATCAGTCACGGCCTTGCTCTGCTGGCCCGCATGCATCCGGGGCTAGTAAAGGACTCACTTAGCGAGAACCGGTACTTTTGGAACAGTGAGGAGTGGAGGGGGGGGGGGGGGGTTGGTGGGTCTGGTGGGGGGGGGGGGAAACTTGGCGGGAGGGAGGGAAACTTGGGAGGGGAGAAAGTCATTAGGTGTCCTCAGAGGTAGAGGGAGTGAGAATAATGCTCTAACTGACCAGCATTATGGTTTAACTGTCTGAAGATTGACAGAGCTGTAAATAAACAGGTAGCCATAGTCCCTAGTTCCCTTATTAGATGGGATCTAATCGAATTTACACTGTTTTGTATTCCCTGAAGAAACATCGGGGTGAAATAATGGCATCTGATTTGCATCCCCTCATGAACCTGCAACGGCTTTTGCATAAATATTAACTCTGTGAAGAAATCTGATGACAGGGTGATTACATTAAGCTATTGAGGACGTTAAGATGCTGCACACCGCTTCACAGAACTGAGTTCAGCATTGATTTTATGTTTCCTTGCGTGAATCTGACCAAATATTGTTCCACTGTCCGTCCGCCGATTGTTGACATTGAGGGAGAGATTATTCTCGCTCACCGGATTCTCTATCACTTTCCTGTATTCCGACTCATCGTTGTTTGAGCTGCGACTTACTACAGTGGTGTCATCATCAAATTGGAGTTGGAAGGGAATTTGGCCGCACAGTCATAGGTGTGTAAGGAATTGGTGGAATTTGAATTCAATAAAAAATATCTGGAATTAAGAATCTACTGATGACTGTGAAACTATTGTCGACAAAACCCATCTGGTTCACTGATGTCCTTTAGGGGAGGAAATCTGCCACCCTTATGCTCATAGAGTCATAAAGCCCTACAGTGCAGTAAGAGGCCCCTCGACCCATCGAGTCTGCACCAAACACAATCCCTCCCAGGCCCCACCCCCATATATTACACCCACTAATCCCCTCTAACCTACACATCCCTGGACACTAAGGGGCAATTTCTTAGCATGGCCATTCAACCTAACCCGCACATCTTTGGACTATAGGAGGAAACCCACAAAGAACATAAGAACATAAGAACGTAAGAAATAGGAGCAGGAGTAGGCCATCTAGCCCTTCGAGCCTGCCCCGCCATTCAATAAGATCATGGCTGATCTGTCATGGCTCAGTTCCACATTCCCGCCCTCTCCCCATAACCCTTAATCCCCTCTCTTATCAAAAACCCGTTAACCGCATCTTAAAAATATTTAGCGAGGCAGCCTCCACCACTTCAACGGGCAGAGAATTCCAGAGATTCACCACCCTTTGAGTGAAGAAGTTCCTCCTCAACTCCGTTCTAAACCGCCCCCCCTTTATCTTGGGGCTGTGCCCTCTAGTCCTACTGTCATTTCTGAACGGGAACAGTCTCTCCACCTCTATCCTATCCATCCCATTCATCATCTTGTACGTCTCAATGAGATCTCCCCTCATTCTTCTAAACTCTAACGAGTACAAGCCTAGTTTATTCAGCCTCTCCTCATAGCTCAACCCCCTCAACTCCGGCATCAGCCTAGTAAACCTCCTCTGCACTCACTCCAAGGCCAAAATATCCTTGCGTAAGTACGGCACCCAAAACTGCACACAGACATGAGGAGAACGTACAAGCTCCACACAGACAGTGACCCGAGCCAGGAATCGAACCCAGGACCTTGGAGCTGTGAAGCAGCAGTACTAACCCACTGTGCTACTCGGTCTGGCCTACATGTGACTCCAGAGTCACAGCAACATGGTCAACTCTCAACTGTCCTGCAAATAAGGGCATCGGAAGAAGGGCAATAAATGCTGGTCCATCCAGCTATTTACCATTTATATAGATGATCTGGAGGAGGGAACCGAGCGCAGGGTGTCGAAATTTGCTGATGACACCAAGATTGGGGGAAAGGCAAATTGTGCGGAGGGTGTGGAGAGTCTGCAGAAGGATCTAGATAGGCTGGGCGAATGGGCCAGGAAATGGCAAATGGAATTTAATGTTGGCAAGTGTGAGGTGGTCCACTTTGGTAGGAAGAATGGTAGGAAGGACTATTACTTACGTGGCGAAAAACTGCAGCAGGTGACGGTGCAAAGGGACCTGGGGGTCCTTGTGCATGAGTCGCAAAAACCCAGCTTGCAGGTGCAGCAGGTGGTCAGGAAGGCGAATGGGATGCTGGCCTTCATAGCGAGGGGGATTGAATATAAAAGTAGGGAGGTCTTGCTGCAGCTGTATAGGGCATTGGTGAGGCCGCAGCTGGAGGACTGTGTGCAGTTTTGGGCGCCGCACCTGCGCAAGGATATTTTGGCCCTGGAGGGAGTGCAGAGGAGGTTTACTAGGCTGATACCGGAGTTGAGGGGATTGAGCTATGAGGAGAGGCTGAATAAACTAGGCTTGTACTCGTTAGAGTTTAGAAGAATGAGGGGAGATCTCATTGAGACGTATAAGATGATGAATGGGATGGATAGGATAGAGGTGGAGAGACTCTTCCCGCTCAAAAAAGACAGTAGGACTAGGGGGCACAGCCTCAAGATAAAGGGGAGGCGGTTTAGAACAGAGTTGAGGAGGAACTTCTTCACTCAAAGGGTGGTGAATCTCTGGAATTCTCTGCCCGTTGAAGTGGTGGAGGCTGCCTCGCTAAATATTTTTAAGAAGCGGGTAGATGGGTTTTTGATAAGAGAGGGGATTAAGGGTTATGGGGAGAGGGCGGGAAGGTGGAACTGAGCCACGACAGATCAGCCTTGATCTTATTGAATGGCGGGGCAGGCTCGAAGGGCCAGATGGCCTACTCCTGCTCCTATTTCTTATGTTCTTATGTTCTTATCCAGTGACTATAAACTAATTAAAAGAATTAATGAAATAAATTAATACCGTAGGGAGCTGAGAACACAGCCTTGTGGGGCACCGGTGTTGAGGATGATCGTGGAGGAGGTGTTGTTGCCGATCCTTACTGATTGCGGTCTTGGATTAGGAAGTTCAGGGTCCAGTAGCAGAGGGAGGAGCCGAGGCCCAGACCACGGAGTTTGGAGATGAGTTTCGTGGGAATAAAGGTGTTGAAAGCTGAGCTGTAGTCAATAAATCAGCAGTGGAGAGGAACAACATCTTGTTTTCAGCAGTCTGGAGAGGCAGCAGTGTTGGGTTATTATCAGTGGGCTAGTAATCCAGTGGACCTAGGGCAATGCTCTGGGGACTGAGGTTCAAATCCCACCATGGCAGATGGTGAAATTTGAATTCAATTTTTAAAAAACTCTGTAATTGTAATCTAAGATGCAATCAGTAACTCGCAGGTGGAGGATGTGGTCAAGAAGGCGTATGGTGTACTGGCCTTCATTAATCGAGGGATTGAGTTTAGGAGTTAGAACATAGAACATAGAACATTACAGCGCAGAACAGGCCCTTCGGCCCACGATGTTGCGCCGACCAGTTACAAAACAATGACCCTCTAACCTAAACTAATCCCTTTTCATCCATAAACCTATCTACAGATCTCTTAAATGCCCCGAAAGTAGGAGCATCTAAACTGCAGCAGGCAGGGCATTCCAATCCCTCACCACCCTCTGGGTAAAGAACCTACCCCTGACATACGTCCTATAACTACCCCCCCCTTAATTTAAAGCCATGCCCCCTCGTGCTAGCTTTCTCCATCCGAGGAAAAAGGCTATCACTGTCCACCCTATCTAAACCTCTAATCATCTTATATGTTTCAATAAGATCCCCTCTTAGCCGCTGGGAGATAATGCTGAGTTGGGAGATAATGCTGCAACTTTATAAGACCCTTGTCAGACCCCACTTGGAGTACTGTGCGCAGTTCTGGTCGCCTCACTACAGGAAGGATGTGGAAGCTATTGAGAGGGTGCAGAGGAGATTTACAAGGATGTTGCCTGGATTGGGAGGCATGCCTTCTGAAGATAGGTTGAGGGAGCTGGGACTCTTTTCCCTGGAGAGACGAAGGTTGAGAGGCGACCTGATAGAGGTTTATAAAATGTTGAGAGGAATAGATAGGGTGGATTCTCGGAGGCTATTTCCCAGGGCTGAAACGGTCGCTACGCGAGGACACAGGTTTAAGGTGCTGGGGGGCAGGTACAGAGGAGATGTCAGGGGTAAGTTTTTCACTCAGAGGGTGGTGAGTGAGTGGAATCGGCTGCCGTCGGTGGTGGTAGAGGCAAATTCATTGGGGTCTTTTAAGAGACTTCTGGATGAGTATATGGGATTTAATGGGATTGAGGGTTATAGATAGGCCTGGTAGGTATGGATATGATCGGCACAACTTGTGGGCCAAAGGGCCTGTTTGTGCTGTAGTGTTCTATGTTCTATGTCATGAGTAAGCCCTTCGAGCCTGCTCCGCCATTCATCTTGATCATGACTGCTCATCAAACTCAATATCCTGATCCCCCCTCCCCCCCATATCCTTTGATCCCTTTAGCCCCAAGAGCGATATCTAATTTCTTCTTGAAATCACGCAATATTTTGGCCTCAACTACTTTCTGTGGGAGTGAATTCCACACATTCCCCACCCTCTGGTTGAAGAAATTTCTCCTCACCTCAGTTCTAAAAGGTTTACCCCTTATCCTCAAACTATAACCCCTAGTTCTGGACTCCCCCCACCATCGGGAACATTCTTTCTGAATCTACCCTGACTAATCATGTTAGAATTTTTGTAAGTTTGTACTTCTAAACTCCAGTGTAAAAATCCTACCCGACCTAGCCTTTCCTTATATTACAGACCTGCCAGCCCAGGAATCAGCCTGGTAAACCTGTGCTGTTCTCCCTCTATAACAAGGACATCCTTCCTCAGAGAAGGACTCCAAAACTGCCCACAATACTCCAGGTGTGGCCTCACCAATGCCCTGTACAATTACAGCAAAACACCCCTAATCCTTATACTCAAATCCTCTCACTATGAAACCAGCTCACCATTTCACAGAAAAATGCTGGAAAATCTCAGCAGGTCTGACAGCATCTGTGGGGGAGAGTAGAGCCAACACTTTGGGTCTGGATGACCCAGTTAGAACTGACTTCTGATGAAGGGTCATCGAAACATTGGCTCGACTCTCTCCCCACAGACGCTGCCAGACCTGCGGAGATTTTCCAGCACTTTCAGTTTCTGTTTTAGATTTTACCATTTGCCTGCTTTGCGACCTGCTGTACCTGCAAGCTTACCTTGAGTCACTGATGCCCGGAGATACCAAGGACACTGAAGATGGCCAAAGATTCACCGTTGATTGTTGTAAAAACCTAACTGGTTCACAATGGAAGAAGATTTGGCCATTCCGACCTGCGTCCACAGCGATGTGACTCACTCTTAAATGCTTAGCAAGACGTTCAGTTCAAGGGCAAAAGAGAAGATGCTGGAAAATCTCGGCGGGTCTGGCAGCAACTGGAAGGAGAGAAACGAGCTGACGTTTCAGGTGACATCTTATCAAAGTTGTCAACGGGCTTTGACAAAGGGTCACCTGGACTGGAAACATCAGCTCATTCTTCTCCTTCCAGATGCTGCCAGACCCGCTGACATTTTCCAGCCTTTTCTCCTTTGGTTTCAGATTCCAGCATCCGCAGTAATTTGCTTTTATCCGGTTATTTAACAATCTGGGTTCACAGGATGTTAAAGACAGTTGAACAATCTTTCAAGAATGTTAATGATAAAAAAAGATCATTTGATTCCAGGTTTCATACCTCCAGAGACAGAGAAACCCACGCGGAAATGAATGTAAGCTCAGATATCCCCCGTCCACACTGCCCACGGGACATCAAGGCTTTAGCAAGGATACAAAATAAACTTACTGCCCGAGCAAGGGAATTTAAAGCTTAAAATCAAAAGAGAAAGTGCTGGAAAATCTCAGCGGGTCCGGCAGCATCTGTAAGGAGAGCAGAGAGCTGACGTTTCCAGTCCAGGTGACCCTTAGTCAAAGCTAAAAGGTTGAGAAAGTGGCCATTCACATTCTCTCTACGGGCTGCCATTAGCAGCCTTTCCCCTGGTTTCTGTGACTATGACTCACCTTTCATTCCCCTCCCCCCCCCCGCAGTATAAATATCTCCCACTTTCTCAGCCTTTTAGCTTTGACAAAAGGGTCACCTGGATTGGAAACGTCAGTTCTTTTCTCTCCTTCCAGATGCACAGTAAAAAGTCTGACAACACCAGGTTTTAGTCCAACCGATTTATTTGATAATATTCTCACAAGCTTTCGAGGGGGCTGCCTCTTTGTCACTTGACAAAGAGGCAGCCCCCTCGAAAGCTTGTGAGAATATTATCAAATAAATCGGTTGGACTAAAACCTGGTGTTGTCAGACTTTTTACTGTGTTTACGCCAGTCCAACGCCGGCATACCCACATCATGACTTCCAGATGCTGCCAGACCCGCTGAGATTTTCCAGCACTTTCTCTTTGGGTTTCAGATTCCAGCATCCGTGGCAATTTAGAACATAGAACATAGAACATTAGAACATAGAACATAGAACATTACAGCGCAGAACAGGCCCTTCGGCCCACGATGTTGCGCCGACCAGTTACAAAACAATGACCCACTAGCCTAAACCAATCCCTTTTCGTCCATAAACCTATCCACAGATCTCTTAAACGCCCCCAAACTAGGTGCATTTACAACTGCAGCTGGCAGGGCATTCCAGTCCCTCACCACCCTCTGGGTAAAGAACCTATCCCTGACATCAGTCCTATAACTACCCCCCCTTAATTTAAAATCATGCCCCCTCGTGCTAGCTTTCTCCATCCTAGGAAAAAGGCTATCACTATCTACCCTGTCTAAACCTCTAATCATCTTATATGTTTCAATGAGATCCCCTCTTAGCCGCCTTCTTTCCAGCGAAAACAACCCCAAATCTCTCAGTCTCTCCTCATAGGACCTCCCCTCCATACCAGGCAACATCCTGGTAAACCTCCTCTGCACCCTCTCCAAAGCCTCTACATCCTTCCTGTAATGTGGGGACCAGAACTGCACACAAAACTCCAAGTGCGGCCGCACCAGAGTTGTGTACAGTTGCAACATGACGCTGCGACTCCTAAATTCAATCCCCCTACCAATAAACGCCAAGACACCGACTGCCTTCTTAACAACCTTATCTACTTGATTCCCAACTTTCAGGGATCTATGTATACATACACCTAGATCCCTCTGCTCCTCCACACTATTCAAAGTCCTCCCGTTAGCCCTATACTTGCTTTTCGTCAGACCACGGGCAATCAGGGAATGGTCAGTAAAGGCTGCGGCTGGCCCACGTTCCACGAAATAAGAAGTAAAAAGCCAACTCAAATCAATACTGATGAACCAGGGAAGGTTTGAGTTCAAGATATGCTGACCACAAAACCCCAGCTGATATTGCCAGCGCGTCACTGAGGGAGTGCTGCACTGTTGGCAATGCCTTGTGATGTGTCGATCTGACAAACTCTGCCAGCAATGTAATAAATAGAAAGGTTCCCTGCTTTGTTGGCATTGCCGATGAGTGAACATTGCACCGGGGGAGGGGGGGGGAACTCCATTGCGCTGAATGTCATGAATCCACAGAGAAAGAAAAGTAAGAGCATGGATTGGGATCTCACCCCATTGCATCTCGATGCAATGCCAGCAATATCTAAACATCTAAAAGTTTATTTATTTAAGTTTATATAAGTTTATTTATTTGGGTAGCACAGTGGGTTAGCGCCGCTGCTTCACGGCTCCAGGGACCCGGGTTCGATTCCCGGCTCGGGTCACTGTCTGTGTGGAGTTTGCACATTCTCCCCGTGTCTGCGTGGGTTCCCTCCGGGTGAAGCGTAAGAACATAAGAAATAGGATCAGGAGTAGGCCATCTAGCCCCTTCGAGCCTGCCCCGCCATTCAATAAGATCATGGCTGATCTGAAGTGGATCAGTTCCACTTTCCCGCTTTCTCCCCATAACCCTTAATCCCCTTGTCTATCAGAAACCTATCCACCCGTGACTTAAATATATTTAGCGAGGCAGCCTCCACCACTTCAACGGGCAGAGAATTCCAGAGATTCACCACCCTTTGAGTGAAGAAGTTCCTCCTCAACTCCGTTCTAAACCGCCCCCCCCTTATCTTGAGGCTGTGCCCTCTAGTCCTGCTGTCCTTTCTAAAGCTCCGGTTTCCTCCCACAGTCCAAAGATGTGCGGGTTAGGTTGATTGGCCGTGCTAAGAAATTTCCCCTTAGTGTCCAGGGATGTGTGGGTTTGAGGGATTAGTGGGTATAATATGTAGGGAAATGGGGGTAGGGCCTGGGTGGGATTGTGTTCGGTGCAGACTCGATGGGCCGAAGGGCCTCTTTCTGCACTGTAGGGTTCTATGATGATGTTGGTGTCACAAGTAGGCTAACGTTAACGCTGCAATGAAGTTACTATCAAAACCCCCTAGTTCCAGACTCTGGCACCTGTTCAGGTCAATGCACTCCAACCAGCACATCTTTTGGACTGTGGGAGGAAACCAGAGCACCCGGAGGAAACCCATGCAGACATGGGGAGAACATGCAGATGCACACTTTTTTTATCCATTAGCTTGTGCCTTCCTTGCAGAACTCAAGCCTCTTTGTTAAGCGTTAAGCACCAGCTGTAAATGTACGTCTATCGGTTTGGACCTTTTGACATTTCGCTATTTATTCAGGCAGGATCATTGGGGATACTTTCTCAGTTATCAAAGTCCATCATGGTCTCGCACCTTCTAATAGATCAGAGAATCCCTACAGTGCAGAAGGAAGCCACTCAGCCCATCGAGGCAGCACTGACCACAATCCCATCTGGGTCCTATCCCTACAACCTCATGCATTTACCCCAGCTAGTCCCTCTGGCCCTGTGGATAACTTAGCATGACCAACCCGCACATCTTTCAGAGGAAACTGGAGTGCTTGGAGGAAACCCACGCAGACACGGGGAGAACATGCAAAATCTGCACAGACAGTGACCCAAGCTGGGAATCGAACCCGGGTCCCTGATGCTATGAGGCAGCAGTGCTAACTGTTAGACTCCAGGATAGATCAACTGGAGTAGGATCATCTAGATTTGCAGCATTGGTTCTATTTTCTCTCTCCACAGCTGCAGTAAGACTTGCTAAGATTTTCCAGTATTTTCTGAATTAGTTTGCAAACCACTATGCACAGGTCTCGTTTTAGACCTCCAAGAATCTGTCTCTATGCTTTTTTTTTAATTCATTCATGGGACATGGGTGCCGCGGGCTGGGACAGCATTTATTGCCCATCCCTAGTTGCCCTTGGGGGGCAGTTGAGAGTCAACCACATTGCTGTGGCTCTGGAGTCATATGTAGGCCAGACCGGGTAAGGACGGCAGATTTCCTTCCCTAAAGGGACATTAGTGAACCAGATGGGTTTTTTTCTAACAATGGGTTATCAGTAGATTCTTAATTCCAGATATTTTTTTATTGAATTCAAATTCCACCATCTGCCCTGGTGGGATTTGAACCCGGGTCCCCAGAACATTAGCTCAGCTTCTGGGTTAATAGTCCAGCGATAATGCCACCAGGCCGTCACCTCCCTCTATCGATGCTGAGCACAATGTTGAGATTGTCCAAGAGCTTCTGGTCAAGCACAATCCCATGAAGTTTAATGCTAGCAACAATCCCACAGTTTGCTCAGGCCTTGATCTATCCTCAAGTCTAACAGGCTCACACAGAGGGTAGTGGGGGTATGGAATGCACTGCCAAGTAAGGTGGTGGAGGCAGGCGCGCTGAACTTGTTTAAGGTTTACTTAGATAGACACATGAGCAAAATAGGGATGGAGGGATATAGGAGACTGTTTCAAATAAGGATCAGAGTCTCGGGCTGTTCCTGGGAATCAACTGTTACATAGAACATAGAACATAGAACATAGAACATTACAGCGCAGAACTGGCCCTTCGGCCCACGATGTTGCGCCGACCAGTTACAAAACAATGACCCACTAGCCTAAACCAATCCCTTTTCGTCCATAAACCTATCCACGGATCTCTTAAACGCCCCCAAACTAGGCGCATTTACAACATAGAACATAGAACATTACAGCGCAGAACAGGCCCTTCGGCCCACGATGTTGCGCCGACCAGTTACAAAACAATGACCCACTAGCCTAAACCAATCCCTTTTCATCCATAAACCTATCCACAGATCTTTTAAACGCCCCCAAACTAGGCGCATTTACAACTGCAGCTGGCAGGGCATTCCAGTCCCTCACCACCCTCTGGGTAAAGAACCTACCCCTGACATCTGTCCTATAACTACCCCCCCTTAATTTAAAATCGTGCCCCCTCGTGTTAGCTTTCTCCATCCTAGGAAAAAGGCTATCACTATCTACCCTGTATAAACCTCTAATCATCTTATATGTCTCAATGAGATCCCCTCTTAGCCGCCTTCTTTCCAGCGAAAACAACCCCAAATCTCTCAATCTCTCCTCATAGGATCTCCCCTCCATACCAGGCAACATCCTGGTAAACCTCCTCTGCACCCTCTCCAAAGCCTCTACATCCTTCCTGTAATGTGGGGACCAGAACTGCACACAAAACTCCAAGTGCGGCCGCACCAGAGATGTGTACAGTTGATGTGTACAGTTGCATCATGAACTGCAGCTGGCAGGGCATTCCAGTCCCTCACCACCCTCTGGGTAAAGAACCTGTGTTGATGTTTTTCTCTTTTACTCCACAGGTCCACCTTGTTGTCTAACGAGGGGCGCACACGCGGTGGGTCGTGCTTGGGCTGCTCTTGGATGTTTCGAGAGTGGCCTAGTACTTCGCGTTGTTTGTGGATGCTTAAAACTGAACCCAGTAAAAAGTCTGACAACACCAGGTTTTAGTCCAACCGATTTATTTGATAATATTCTCACAAGCTTTCGGGGTTAGCCCCTTCGTCAGGTGAAGGGGCTAACCCCAAAAGCTTGTGAGTCTATTATCAAATAAATCAGTTGGACTAAAACCTGGTGTTGTCAGACTTTTTACTGTGTTTACCCCAGTCCAACGCCGGCATACCCACATCATGAAAACTGGACCAGTTGATGGGCACCACGACAGCTCAGTGACTATCACTGATTGCTGTGCAGACACATGGATTTGGGTCAGTGTCTGTGTGGGAGTTGGCGCATTCTCCCTGTGCTTGCGTGGGTTTCCTCCGGGTGCTCCGGTTTCCTCCCACACCCCAAAGATGTGCTCTTAGGCTGATTGGTGTAACAAATTGTCCCTAAATAATTCTCCCCTCAGTCTGGTTTCCAATGGGGGGTACCATGAGCATAGACATGGGTCAAGGAGGTAAAACGCATTGTTAAGATGGCGGCGCGGGCTCGTTGGGCCGAAGGGCCTGTTTCCCCGTGCTGTGTTGTTCTTTGTGCTTTGCCAGCGATATGTAAACTTCTGCTGATACCGGTTATTTAGCATTTGCAGTACTGTTCACAGGTAAGAATGAATGCTTAACACGGAAGCTGCACCTTATACCCATTATCAAGGTGATATAGCCAGGAACCTCCTTAAAGGTTGACCGTAAGATCACAAGACGCAGGAGCAGAAGTAGGCCATTCAGCCCATCAGATCTGCTCCACCACTCCAAGGCCGAAACTCGACCAGAATGGAAATCTCCTTTGGCCTTAGGCAGGATTTTATAATCTCACCCGAGCGAGGCGGCAAAATCCCACCCAATGAGATCACGATGATCTGACATTGGGGCGGCACGGTAGCACAGTGGGTTAGCACCGCTGCTTCACGGCTCCAGGGTCCTGGGTTCGATTCCCGGCTCGGGGTCACTGTCTGTGTGGAGTTTGTACATCCTCCTCATGTCTGTGTGGGTTTCCTCCTACAGTCCAAAGATATCCCCTCATTCTTCTAAACTCTAACGAGTACAAGCCTAGTTCATTCAGCCTCTCCTCATAGCTCAACCCCCTCAACTCCGGTATCAGCCTAGTAAACCTCCTCTGCACTCCCTTCAAGGCCAAAATATCCTTGCGTAAGTGCGGCGACCAAAACTGCACACAGTACTCCAGCTGCGGCCTCACCAATGCCCTATACAGCTGCAGCAAGACCTCCCTACTTTTATATTCAATCCCCCTCGCTATGAAGGCCAGCATCCCATTCGCCTTCCTGACCACCTGCTGCACCTGCAAGCTGGGTTTTTGCGACTCATGCACAAGGACCCCCAGGTCCCTCTGCACCGTCGCCTGCTGCAGTTTTTCGCCATGTAAGTAATAGTCCTTCCTACCATTCCTCCTACCAAAGTGGACCACTTCACACTTGCCAACATTAAATTCCATTTGCCATTTCCTGGCCCATTCGCCCAGCCTATCTAGATCCTTCTGCAGACTCTCCACACCCTCCGCACAGTTTGCCGTTCCCCCAATCTTGGTGTCATCAGCAAATTTTGACACCATACACTCGGTTCCCTCCTCCAGATCATCTATATAAATGGTAAATAGCTGAGGCCCCAGCACCGACCCCTGGGGCACTCCACTAGTTACCATCCGCCAATCCGAATAGCATCCATTGACCCCCACTCTCTGCCTCCTATTTGACAACCAATCCTCTATCCACGCTAACACCCTACCCTCAACTCCATGCCCCCTAACCTTCTGTAATAATCTCTTGTGAGGCACCTTATCAAACGCCTTCTGAAAATCAAGAAACAATCTGTGGGAGTGAATTCTACTTTCTGTGGGAGTGAATACCACACATTCACCACCCTGTTGGGGGAAGACATTTCTCTTTGCCTCTGTCTGACTAGGTTTACCCCTTATCCTCAAACTATGACTCCGAGTTCTAGATTTCCCCACCATCGGGAACATTCTTTCTGAATCTACCCCGTCTAACCCTGTTAGAATTTTATAAGTTTCTATGAGATCCCCTCTCACTCTTCTAAACTCCAGTAAGCATAATCCTAACCGACATAAACTTTCCTCATATGACAGACCCGCCATCCCAGGAATTATCCCAGAAACCTTTGCTGTACCTCAGATAAGGACACCAAAATACTCCAGGTGTGGGTTCACCAACGCCCTGTACAATTGCAGTAAAACATCCCTATTCCTATACTTAAATCCTCTCGCTATGAAGGCCAACATACCATTTGCCTTCTTTACTGCCTGCTGTACCTGCGCGCTTACTTTCAATGACGGATGCACGAGGACACCAAGATCTCGCTGAGTATCCACCTCTCTGTCCAAGAAATAATAAGCTGCCTTCCTATCATTGCTCCTGAAGTAGGTAAGCACGCTCGTGGGTTGGATCTCAAACACTGGCGAGATAGAATACAGAAATGGGATAGAGAATCTGGTGATCTGATGGTGCAGGAGGTGATCAAGAAGGCGAATGGGATGTTGGCCTTCATAGCGAGGGGGATTGAATATAAAAGCAGGGAGGTCTTGCTGCAGCTGTATAGGGCATTGGTGAGGCCGCAGCTGGAGTACTGTGTGCAGTTTTGGTCGCCGCACTTGCTCAAGGATACATTGGCCTCGGAGGGAGTGCAGAGGAGGTTCACTCGGCTGATACCGGAGATGAGGGGGTTGGACAATGAAGAGAGACTGAATAGACTGGGTCTGTACTCATTAGAGTTTAGAAGGCTGAGGGGGGGCTCTTATTGAGATGTATAAGATAATGAAAGGGATGGATAGGGTAGAGGTAGAGAGATTCTTCCCGCTTAGAAAGGATAGCAGGACTAGAGGGCACAGCCTCAAGATAAGGGGGGGGACGGTTTAGATTAGAGTTGAGGAGGAACTTGTTCACTCAAAGGGTGGTGAATCTCTGGAATTCTCTGCCCGTTGAAGTGAAGGGTTATGGGGAGAGGGCGGGAAAGTGGAACTGAGCCACGACAGATCAGCCATGATCTTATTGAATGGCGGGGCAGGCTCGAAGGGCTAGATGGCCTACTCCTGCTCCTATTTCTTATGTTCTTATGTTTAAGAAGTCATTCCAAAGATTGCAGAACCCCTACAGTACAGAAGGAGGCCATTTACCCCATCAAGTCTGCATTGACCACAATCCCACCCAGGTCCTATTTCCATAATCCATATATTTAACATACTAATTTCCCTGACACTAGGGTCAATTTAGCGTGGCCAATCCACCTAATACAAAGAACAAAGAACAACCCAGCACGGGAAACAGGCCCTTCGGCCCAACGAGCCCGCGCCGCCACATCACCCTGCACCTATTCTACCCTGCATATCCATGAATGGAACCCTACTCAGTCAGATTCAGGGAAGAAATAGTGTCAATTTGGTAAAAACCGATTAGCCTGAGAACACATTTTTGGGGTGTGGGAGGAAACCGGAGCACCCGGAGGAAACTCACGCAACCAAAGGGAGAATGCGCAAACTCCCACAGACACAGGCCCAAATCCATGTGCCTGCACAGCCAGCACTGCTAGTCACTGAGCTGTTGCGGCGCCCATCTACCGGTCCAGGATCAAACACACACACCGACATGAAGTTCTAGGCCACTCCTGGAACTTCCAAGAGCAGCCCAGGCACGACCCGCCGTGTGAATGCCCCTCGTTTGACACGAGGTGGACCTCCACCTGTGGAATAAAGTCAAAAATATTAATCTTTCAGCCTGCCTTTCTGGTGTCTCCCGAGGTTTAACCCTATTTGGATTGGGCTACATTCATGACCTTTTGTAGTTTCTTGCGGTCTTGGGCACAGCAGGAGCCCAGACCAAGCTGCGATACAACCGGAAAGGATGCTTTCTGTGATGTACCTGTAAAAGTTGGTGAGTCGTAGCCAAATTTCATTAGTTTTCTGAGAAAGTAGAGGCATTGGTGGGGCTTTCTTTACTATAGTGTCGGCATGGGGGGGACCAGGACAGGTTGTTGGTGATCTGGACACCTAAAAACTTGAAGCTTTTGACCACTTCTACTTCATCCTTGTTGATGTCGACAGGGAAAGTTCTCCACTACGCTTCCTGAAGTCAATGACTATCTCTTATATTTTGTTGCCATCGAGGGAGGGATTATTGTTGTACATAAGAAATAGGAGCAGGAGTAGGCCATCTAGCCCTTCGAGCCTGCCCCATCATTCAATAAGATCATGGCTGATCTGAAGTGGATCAGTTCCACTTTCCCGCTTTCTCCCCATAACCCTTAATTCCCCTGTCTATCAGAAACCTATCTACCCGTGACTTAAATATATTTAGCGAGGCAGCCTCCACCACTTCAACGGGCAGAGAATTCCAGAGATTCACCACCCTTTGAGTGAAGAGGTTCCTCCTCAACTCTGATCTAAACCGCCTCCCCCCCCTTATCTTGAGGCTGTGCCCTCTAGTCCTGCTGTCCTTTCTGAGCAGGAAGAATTTCTCCACCTCTACCCTATCCATCCCCTTCATTATCTTATACGTCTCTATAAGATCCCCCCTCAGCCTTCTAAACTCCAACGAGTACAGACATAAGAACATAAGAAATAGGAGCAGGAGTAGGCCATCTAGCCCTTCGAGCCTGCCCCGCCATTCAATAAGATCATGGCTGATCTGTCGTGGCTCAGTTCCACTTTCCCGCCCTCTCCCCATAACCCTTAATCCCCTCGCTTATCAAAAACCCATCAACCCGCGCCTTAAAAATATTGAGCGAGGCAGCCTCCACCACTTCAACCTTTGAGTGAAGAAGTTCCTCCTCAACTCCGATCTAAACTGCCCCCCCTTTATCTTGAGGCTGTGCCCCCTAGTCCTACTGTCCTTTCTGAGCGGGAAGAGTCTCTCCACCTCTATCCTATCCATCCCATTCATCATCTTATACGTCTCAATGAGATCTCCCCTCATTCTTCTAAACTCTAACGAGTACAAGCCTAGTTCATTCAGCCTCTCCTCATAGCTCAACCCCCTCAACTCCGGTATCAGCCTAGTAAACTTCCTCTGCACTCCCTCCAAGGCCAAAATATCTTTGCGCAGGTGCAGCACCCAAAACTGCACACAGTACTCCAGCTGCAGCCTCACCAATGCCCTATACAGCCGCAGCAAGACCTCCCTACTTTTATATTCAATCCCCTTCGCTATGAAGGCCAGCATCCCATTCGCCTTCCTGACCACCTGCTGCACCTGCAAGCTGGGTTTTTGCGACTCATGCACAAGGACCCCGAGGTCCCTCTGCTCCGTCGCCTGCTGCAGTTTTTCACCCCGTAAGTAATAGTCCTTCCTACCATTCTTCCTACCAAAGTGGACCACCTCACACATGCCAACATTAAATTCCATTTGCCATTTCCTGGCCCATTCGCCCAGCCTATCTAGATCCTTCTGCAGACTCTCCACACCCTCTGCACAATTTGCCGTTCCCCCAATCTTGGTGTCATCCGCAAATTTCGACACCCTACACTCGGTTCCCTCCTCCAGATCATCTATATAAATGGTAAAAAGCTGAGGCCCCAGCACCGACCCCTGGGGCACCCCACTAGTCACCATCCGCCAATCCGAATAGCACCCGTTGACCCCCACTCTCTGCCTCCTATTTGACAACCAATCCTCTATCCACGCTAACACCCTACCCCCAACTCCATGTCCCTCGACCTTCTGCAATAACCTCTTGTGAGGTATTTTGTTAAACGCCTTCTGAAAATCTAGAAAGACCACATCCACCGGCTCTCCTCTATCCACTACCCTAGACACATCCTCATAGAACTCCAGTAAATTTGTCAGACATGACTTCCCTTTAATGAAACCGTGCTGCGTCTGCTCTATCAAGCAATTCCCTTCAAGATGCCTCGCAATTTCCTCCTTAATGACGGATTCTAACATTTTACCTACCACAGACATTAAACTAACCGGCCTATAACTCCCTGCCTTTTGCCTGGCACCCTTCTTAAACAATGGCGTAACATTAGCCGTTTTCCAATCATCCGGCACTTCCCCGGAATTCAGCGACGTCTGGAAAATAAGCACCAAGGCATCCACTATCTCCTCCGCCATTTCTTTCAGAACCCTCGGATGCATTCCATCCGGTCCTGGGGACTTGTCCACAATCAGCTCCTCCAGTCTGTCGAGCACCACCTCTCTAGTAACAGTAATGTCATTAAGACCCTCCATTCCTACCACCTTTCCATCGCTAACACCCGGCAAATTATTCATGTCCTCCTCCGTGAAGACAGAAACAAAAAAGTTATTCAATACCTTAGCCATATCCCCATCCCCTACCACTAGGTCCCCTTTCTCATCCTCTAAAGGACCAACATTCACCCTAGCCAGCCTCTTCCTTTTTATATATTTATAAAAATTCTTGCTATCCTTTTTTATATTAAGCGCTAGCCCAGCTTCATAGTTTCTCCTACCCTTCTTTATCAACTTCTTTGTCAATCTTTGTTGACATTTAAACCTCTCCCAATCCTCTTCTTGCCCACTACTCTTAGCTACTCTAAATTCCTCCGCTTTTAATTTAACACTTTCCTTCACCTCCTTCGTTATCCATGGCTTATTACCTCTCCTCCTACTATCCTTTTTGACCATCGGAATAAATTTCTGCTGAGCACCAAGAAAGATCTCCTTAAAGATCCTCCACTGCTCCTCAGCAGACCCTCCCTCCAACGCGCTCCCCCAGTCCACATTCGCCAATTCTTCTCTCATCCTACCGTACTCCCCTCTATTCAAACAAAGGACGCGTGTCCGGGAACCCACTTTCTCCTCCTCCATCTGCACCTTAAACTCCACCATACAATGATCACTCTCCCCAAGAGGATCCTTCACCGCAAGGTCCCTAATTCTACCCGCCTCATTACATAGCACCAGATTCTTTCTGCAATGTCATGTTTCTATGAGTCAACTACATGGCTCTGGGGTCACATGTGGACCAGACCAGGTAAGGACATCTGGTTAGTGAACCAGATAGGTTTTTCCGACAACTAATTCTTGGTCATCAGTAGATTCTTGATTCCAGATTTTTTAGTAAACTTAAATTTAACTTACCATGGCAGGATTCGAACCTGGGACCCCAGAACGTTAGCTGAGTTTCTGGACTAATGGGCTATCAATATACCATTAGGCCATCACCATCTGATAGAGCCACGTCAAGACTCTCAACTGCCCTCTGAACAAGGGCAACAAGGGATGGGCAATAGAGGAGGCAATGGCCTTGTGGTTCAGGTTCGAATCCCACCACGGCAGATGGTGGAATTTGAATTCAATAAAAAATATGTGGAATTAAGAATCTACTGATGATCCATTGCAGCAGGCGACGGTGCAGAGGGATCGAGATAGGCTGGGCGAATGGGCCAGGAAATGGCAAATGGAATTTAATGTTGGCAAGTGTGAGGTGGTCCACTTTGGTAGGAGGAATGGTAGGAAGGACTATTACTTACGGGGCGAAAAACTGCAGCAGGCGACGGTGCAGAGGGACCTCGGGGTCCTTGTGCATGAGTCGCAAAAACCCAGCCTGCAGGTGCAGCAGGTGGTCAGGAAGGCGAATGGGATGCTGGCCTTCATAGCGAAGGGGATTGAATATAAAAGTAGGGAGGTCTTGCTGCAGCTGTATAGGGCATTGGTGAGGCCGCAGCTGGAGTACTGTGTGCAGTTTTGGGCGCCGCACCTGCGCAAGGATATTTTGGCCCTGGAGGGAGTGCAGAGGAGGTTTACTAGGCTGATACCGGAGTTGAGGGGGTTGAGCTATGAGGAGAGGCTGAATAAACTAGGCTTGTACTCATTAGAGTTTAGAAGAATGAGGGGAGATCTCATTGAGACGTATAAGATGATGAATGGGATGGATAGGATAGAGGTGGAGAGACTGTTCCCGCTCAAAAAAGACAGTAGGACTAGGGGGCACAGCATCAAGATAAAGGGGGGGCGGTTTAGAACAGAGTTGAGGAGGAACTTCTTCACTCAAAGGGTGGTGAATCTCTGGAATTCTCTGCCCGTTGAAGTGGTGGAGGCTGCCTCGCTAAATATTTTTAAGAAACGGGTTGATGGGTTTTTGATAAGAGAAGGGATTAAGGGTTATGGGGAGAGGGCGGGAAGGTGGAGCTGAGTCACGACAGATCAGCCATGATCTTATTGAATGGCGGGGCAGGCTCGAGGGGCCAGATGGCCTACTCCTGCTCCTATTTCTTATGTTCTTATGAACTATGAGGAGAGGCTGAATAAACTAGGCTTGTACTCGTTAGAGTTTAGAAGAATGAGGGGAGATCTCATTGAGACGTATAAGATGATGAATGGGATGGATAGGATAGAGGTGGAGAGACTCTTCCCGCTCAGAAAGGACAGTAGGACTAGAGGGCACAGCCTCAAGATAAAGGGGAGGGGCGGTTTAGAACGGAGTTGAGGAGGACCTTCTTCACTCAATGGGTGGTGAATCTCTGGAATTCTCTGCCCGTTGAAGTGGTGGAGGCTGCCTCGCTAAATACTTTTAAGACACGGGTTGATGGGTTTTTGATAAGAGAGGTGATTAAGGGTTATGGGGAGAAAGCGGGAATGTGGAATTGATCCACTTCAGATCAGCCATGATCTTATTGAATGGCGGGGCAGGCTCGAAGGGCTAGATGGCCTACTCCTGCTCCTATTTCTTATGTTCATTATTGGAAAAACCCATCTGGTTCAGTAATGTCCATTAGGGAAGGAAATCTGCCGTCCTTACCCGGTCTGGCCTACATGTGACTCCAGAGCCACAGCTGACTCTCAACTGCCCTCCAAGGGCAACTAGGGATGGGCAATAAATGATTGATTGATAATAAATTGATCGATTGATTTTATGTTTCCTTGCATGAATCTGATCAAATATTGTTCCATTGTCCTTCTGACGATTGTTGATATTGAGGGAGATATTCTTGTTGCCGTAACAATTCACCGGATTGTCTATCACTTTCCTGTACTCCGTCTCGTCGTTGTTTGAGATCCAACTCACTACGGTGGTGTCATCAGCAAGCTCGAGTTCATAGAATTTCCTAGAACCCTACAGTGCAGAAAGAGGCCATTCAGCCCATCGAGTCTTCACTGAACACAATCCCACCCAGGCCCTACCCCCATATCCCTACATATTTTACCCACTAATCCCTCTAACCTTCACATCCCTGGACACTAAGGGGTAATTTCTTAGCATGGCCAATCAACCTAACCCGCACATCTTTGGACTGTGGGAGGAAGCCGGAGCGCCCGGAGGAAACCCACGCAGACACGAGGAGAACGTGCAAACTCCACACAGACAGTGACCCGAGCCGGGAATTGAACCCAGGAACCTGGAGCTGTGAAGCAGCAGTGCTAACCCGCTGTGCTAAGAGTTGAAGGGGAATTTGACCAAACAGTCATAGGTGTATACGGAATTGGAGGAATTTGAATTTGATAAAAAATATCTGGAATTAAGAATCTACTGATGACCGTGAAACCATTGTGGTAAGAACCCATCTGGTTCACTAATGAACATAAGAACATAAGAAATAGGAGCAGGAGTAGGCCATCTAGCCCTTCGAGCCTGCCCCACCATTCAATAAGATCATGGCTGATCTGTCGTGGCTCAGTTCCACATTCCCGCCCTGTCCCTATAACCCTTAATCCCATCGCTTATCAAAAACCCATCAACCTGCGTCTTAAAAATATTTAGCGAGGTAGCCTCCACCACTTCAACGGGCAGAGAATTCCAGAGATTCACCACCCTTTGAGTGAAGAAGTTCCTCCTCAACTCCGTTCTAAACCACCCCCCCTTTATCTTGAGGCTGTGCCCCCTAGTCCTACTGTCCTTTCTGAGCAGGAAGAGTCTCTCCACCTCTATCCTATCCATCCCATTCATCATCTTATATGTCTCAATGAGATCTCCCCTCATTCTTCTAAACTCTAACGAGTACAAGCCTAGTTTATTCAGCCTCTTCTCATAGTTCAACCCCCTCAACAGAACAGAACAGAGAGAGAACAGAGAACATTCCAGCGCAGTACAGGCCCTTCGGCCCTCGATGTTGCACCGACCAGTGGAACCAATCTAATGACCCTCTAACCTAAACTATTCCAATGTTATCCATATGCCTATCCACTGACCATTTGAACGCCATCAAAGTTGGCGAGTCCACAACTGCTGCAGGCAGGGCATTCCACGCCCTTACTACCCTCTGAGTAAAGAACCTACCTCTGACATCCATCCTATAATTACCACCCCTTAATTTAAAGCTATTTCCCCTCATGTTAGCCATCACCATCCGAGGAAAAAGGCTCTCACTGTCCACCCTATCCAATCCTCTGATCATCTTGTATGCCTCGATTAGGTCACCTCGTAACCTTCTTCTCTCCAATGAAAATAACCTCAAGTCCCTCAGCCTTTCCTCATAAGACCTTCCCACCATACCAGACAACATCCTGGTAAACCTCCTCTGCACCCTTTCCAATGCCTCCACATCTTTCTTATAATGCGGCGACCAGAACTGTACGCAATACTCCAAGTGCGGCCGCACCAGAGTTTTGTACAGTTGTAACATGACCTCACGGCTCCGAAATTCAATCCCTCGACCAATAAAAGCTAACACACCGTACGCCTTCTTAACAACCTTATCAACCTGGGTGCCAACTTTCAGGGAGCTATGCACATGGACACCGAGATCAGTATGAATGTCCCATATTAACTTACCAGGCCTAGGAAAGACTTCAACTCCGTTTTGTCCTTGTAATCAAAGCCTCTTTTATGGCCTTTACCTTCTCTTTGAGAGGGTTTAATCCTTTCTCGTCAGCTCTGCACCTGAGGGTTGACCAGGAACACACATTTTTTCCCTTTTTAATTGGACGCCAGCATCAGAAAAAAGCCGTAAGACCTCCTTCAAATTCTCCAAACGATCCTCTCCTGCTGAGAGGCGGCACGGTGGCACAGTGGGTTAGCACTGCTGCTTCACAGCTCCAGGGTCCTGGGTTCGATTCCCGGCTCGGGTCACTGTCTGTGTGGAGTTTGCACATTCTCCTCGTGTCTCCGTGGGTTTTCTCCGGGTGCTCCGGTTTCCTCCCACAGTCCAAAGATGTGCGGGTTAGGTTCGTTGGCTATGCTAAAATTGCCCCTTAGTGTCCTGGGATGTGTAGGTTAGAGGGATTAGCAGGTAAAATGTGTAGGGATATGGGGATAGGGTCTGGGTGGGATTGTGTTCGGTGCAGACTCGATGGGCCGAAGGGCCTGTTTCTGCACTGTAGGGTTCTATAATCTATAATTAATCATCCAGATAGACTCCAGGCATCCGGTGAAAGATGTTCTCCATGGAGCAGGCTGAAGACGCCCCAAAAGGCAAACAGTTATTTGTGAGTATTTACTTGGATGACACTTTAGGTGCCAATTGGAAGAAGGCGCGGCTCAAGTCTAATTTGGAAAATACGTCACCCTCCCCCCACCCCAGCCAGCTACAAGTCTTCAATGTGTGGCGTAGAGTATCTGTCTCAGATTGTCAACTTCTATTCCCCACCTGACAGACTGAATTGTCAGGTTTTAAAACTGGGACTATTGGTGTGGCCCATTCAGCAAATTGTATTGGGCATAAAATGCAACATTCCTCTAGACATTCCAATTTAAACTCCGGTATCAGCCCAGTAAACTTCCTCTGCACTCCCTCCGAGGCCAAAATATCCTTGCGCAGGTGCGGCGCCCAAAACTGCACACAGTACTCCAGCTGCAGCCTCACCAATGCCCTATACAGCTGCAGCAAGACCTCCCTACTTTTATATTCAATGTCCCTTTTAGAAATCTGCCGTCCTTACCCCGGGCTGGCCTACATGTGACTCCAGAGCCACAGCAATGTGGTTGACTCTCAACTGCCCCTCCAAGGGCAACGAGGGATGGGCACGAAATGTTGGCCAACCAGTGATGCCCAAATGAATTTAAAAAGATTGTTGGCACAGCCTGTGAGGCCGACGTGCCAGGAATGAATTAAAAAAAAAAGGGTGAGAGATGCAACACCACGGAGGCTGGGAAAAATGAACTGAGGCCTACTTGTGTCTCAACCCTACTGATGCGTAAAGAGACAGAGAGTGAGAGAGAGAGAGAGAGAGAATTACCCAGACTTTCTCCGGCTGCGAAGATTCCCCAAGTGCCACTGGGGTGAAAGCTTCATTAATCAAGTGTTTAAAAGAACCCATCTGTTTGCAGATAATCAGGCAGTGACAGCCGGTTACAAACAGCTCTCGTTCCTTGAGAGACGCGTAAATCCGCGAGCGCTCTTTCAGGATCTGTTCCGCTCTCCTGAAGGTACTCGCTGTGGCACTGGCTTCCACAACATCTGCTTTCCTCTTTTTTCTCCCCCAACTGATTGAACTTCCAGGCCCCCGTAACCTGAGGGTCAACCGTCTGGGATCGGGAAAGACGAGGAAGAGGTGGGCCGAGGTGGGGTGGGGGGGGAGTTGGGGAGGTGGAGGGGGGGGTGGAGGAGGGGGGGCAGGGTAAGGAAGGTAGCCAGCGGGCACACTTGGAACCTTGGTCGGTAAGGGAAGAGGCAGCCTCAGAGATCCAGCGTGATGACCCGGAGATCTGGAGAGATGAGAACTCTCAGAACCCGGCACTGAAGGGGAAGGGGGGGCCAGAGGGTGGGATAGCTGTGGGAGGCATAACCGTGTCCAAGGGCTAAATATCTGTTTGAACATGACAGAACAAAGAACAAAGAACAACACAGCACGGGAAACAGGCCCTTCGGCCCAACGAGCCCGCGTCGCCGACCCATTGTCTCAGTGACCTATTCATGATTTTAGTCTATGCCTAATGTGCGAGGATCAGGGAGGTCCAATATAGGGACAATTTGTTACCCAATCAATCAGCCTAAAAGCACATTTTTGGGATGTGGGAGGAAACCGGAGCACCCGGAGGAAACCCACGCAACCACGGGGAGAACGCGCAAACTCCCACGGACAAAGGCCCAAATCCATGTGTCCGCACAGCAACAGAGATAGTCTCTGAGCTGTCATGTTGCCCTCGAGATGGTCCAGTTTACGCATACCAACGACATGAAGCAGTAGGCAACTCCCGAAGCAACATCCAAGAGCAGCCCACCACAACCTGCCGCACGCATGCCCCTTGCTGGACTTAAATGCCTGTGGATAAAAATTTCATTATTAAAAGACTCTATATCCCTGAGGCTAAAACTGACCCCAAGCCTACAATGTTTAGTAAGGCCTGCTATATCCCCCTATATGTAGACCGCTCATGTGGCTGTCCAAGTGACTCTTGAACAACCCTAGCGTGCCTGCTTCCACCACCTTACTCGGCAGTGCATTCCACATCCCCACTACCCTTTGTGTGAAAAACTGCCCTCTAATATTAGTCTTATATCTAGCCCCCCTCACCCTAAGCCCAGATACTATCATTAGACAACACCCATAATTTGAATTACTGCCACTTTATTAGTATAGATTAGAAAGCTCTCCACTCTGTATCGAACCCCGTGCTGTACCTGTCCTGGGAGTGTTTGATGGGGGGACAGTGTAGAGGGAGCTTTACTCTGTATCTAACCCCGTGCTGTACCTGTCCTGGGAGTGTTTGATGGGGGACAGTGTAGAGGGAGCTTTTCTCTGTATCTAACCCCGTGCTGTACCTGTCCTGGGAGTGTTTGATGGGGGACAGTGTAGAGGGAGCTTTACTCTGTATCTAACCCCGTGCTGTATCTGTCCTGGGAGTGTTTGATGGGGGACAGTGTAGAGGGAGCTTTACTCTGTATCTAACCCCGTGCTGTACCTGTCCTGGGAGTGTTTGATGGGGGGACAGTGTAGAGGGAGCTTTACTCTGTATCTAACCCCGTGCTGTATCTGTCCTGGGAGTGTTTGATGGGGGACAGTGTAGAGGGAGCTTTACTCTGTATCTAACCCCGTGCTGTACCTGTCCTGGGAGTGTTTGATGGGGGACAGTGTAGAGGGAGCTTTACTCTGTATCTAACCCCGTGCTGTACCTGTCCTGGGAGTGTTTGATGGGGGGACAGTGTAGAGGGAGCTTTACTCTGTATCTAACCCCGTGCTGTACCTGTCCTGGGAATGTTTGATGGGGGACAGTGTAGAGGGAGCTTTACTCTGTGTCTAACCCCGTGCTGTACCTGTCCTGGGAGTGTTTGATGGGGACAGTGTAGAGGGAGCTTTACTCTGTGTCTAACCCCGTGCTGTACCTGTCCTGGGAGTGTCTGATGGGGGGACAGTGTAGAGGGAGCTTTACTCTGTATCTAACCCCGTGCTGTACCTGTCCTGGGAGTGTTTGATGGGGGGGACAGTGTAGAGGGAGCTTTACTCTGTATCTAACCCTGTGCTGTACCTGTCCTGGGAGTGTTTGATGGGGGGACAGTGTAGAGGGAGCTTTACTCTGTATCTAACCCCGTGCTGTACCTGTCCTGGGAGTGTTTGATGGGGACAGTGTAGAGGGAGCTTTACTCTGTATCTAACCCTGTGCTGTATCTGTCCTGGGAGTGTTTGATGGGGACAGTGTAGAGGGAGCTTTACTCTGTATCTAATCCCGTGCTGTACCTGTCCTGGGAGTGTTTGATGGGGACAGTGTAGAGGGAGCTTTACTCTGTATCTAACCCTGTGCTGTATCTGTCCTGGGAGTGTTTGATGGGGGGATAGTGTAGAGGGAGCTTTACTCTGTATCTAACCCTGTGCTGTACCTGTCCTGGGAGTGTTTGATGGGGAGTCAGTGTCGAGGAAGCTTTACTCTGTATCTAACCCCATGCTGTACCTGCCCTGGGAGTGTTTGATGGAGGGACAGTGTAGAGGGAGCTTTACTCTGTATCTAACCCCGTGCTGTACCTGTCCTGGGAGTGTTTGATGGGAACAGTGTAGACGGAGCTTTAGTCTGTATCTAACCCCATGCTATACCTGTCCTGGGAGTGTTTGATGGGAACAGTGTAGAGGGAGCTTTACTCTGTATCTAACCCCGTGCTGTACCTGTCCTGGGAATTTTTGATGGGGTTAGTGTAGAGGGAGCTTTACTCTGTATCTAACCCCGTGCTGTACCTGCCCTGTGAACTAATGTAGGTTGTGAATGTAGCCTCAATCCATCACGCGAACCAACCTCCCATCCATTGACTCCATCTACACTTCCCGCTGCCTTGGGAAAAGCAGCCAGCATAAATAAGGACCTCACATACCCCTGACATTCTCTCTTCCACCCTCTTCCATCAGGAAAAAGATGCAAAAGTCTGAGGTCACGTACTAACTGACTCAAGAACAGCTTCTTCCCTGCTGCTGTCAGACTTTTGAATGGACCTACCTCTCATTAAGTTGATCTTTCTCTACACCCTCGCTATGACTGTAACACCATTCTGCACCCTCTCGTTTCCTTCTCTATGAACGGTACGCTTTATCTGTATAATGCGCAAGAAACAATACTTTTCGGAGACATTGTACGTGACAATAATAACTCAAATCAAATCAAATCACAATCAACACAGCAAGCAAATATCTCATGCAAAATGGCTGCTAACAGAAGACAGGGTTAAGTCCATCTTCAAAAAGGGAAAATCCAACCTCTGTGTTGACCAAAATATGTAGTCAGGAGATTAGTGGCAGTAAACAAAGAACAAAGAACAACACAGCACAGGAAACAGGCCCTTCGGCCCAACGAGCCCACGCCGCCATCCTAACAAAGCATTTTCCTACACCTACCTTGACCAGTGTGTATGCTTATGGTACCCCCACTGGAAACCAGATTCAGGGGAGAATAGTTGAGGGACAATTTGTTCCACCAATCAGCCTAAGAGCACATCTTTGGGGTGTGGGAGGAAACCGGAGCACCCGGAGGAAACCCACACACGCACGGGGAGAATGTGCAAACTCCCACAGACACCGGCCCAGATCCATGTATCTGCACAGCAAACAGCGATAGTCACTGAGCTGTTGTGTTGCCCATCTGCTGGTCCAGTTTAAGCGCACACTAACGACGCAAAGTACTAGGCCACTCTCGAAACATCCAAGAGCAGCCCACGCACGACCCACCGTGTGTACGCCCCTCGTTTGACAACAAGGTGGACCGACACACCTGCGGATTAGAAGAGACAAAACATCAACACATGTATCATTAGATTTCCAGAAACGTTCCGAGGCTCTGATCCTTATTTAAAACCATCTCCTATAACCCTCCATCCCTGTTTCACTCATGTGCCTATCTAAGTAAACCTTAAACAACTCCAGCGTACCTGCCTCCACCACCTTACTTGGTAGTGCATTCCATACCCCCACAACCCTCTGTGTGAAAAACCTCCCTCTAGTATCCAAATTATACTTCTCCCCCCTCACCCTTAGAACATAAGAACATAAGAAATAGGAGCAGGAGTAGGCCATCTGGCCCCTCGAGCCTGCCCCGCCATTCAATAAGATCATGGCTGATCTGTCGTGGCTCAGTTCCACCTTCCCGCCCTCTCCCCATAACCCTTAATCCCTTCTCTTATCAAAAACCCATCAACCCGCTTCTTAAAAATATTGAGCGAGGCAGCCTCCACCACTTCAACGGGCAGAGAATTCCAGAGATTCACCATCCTTTGAGTGAAGAAGTTCCTCCTCAACTCTGTTCTAAACCGCCTCCCCTTTATCTTGAGGCTGTGCCCCCTAGTCCTACTGTCCTTTCTGAGCGGGAAGAGTCTCTCCACCTCTATCCCATCCATCCCATTCATCATCTTATACATCTCAATGAGATCTCCCCTCATTCTTCTAAACTCTAACGAGTACAAGCCTAGTTTATTCAGCCTCTCCTCATAGTTTAACCCCCTCAACTCCGGAATCAGACTAGTGAACCTCCTCTGCACTCCCTCCAAGGCCAAAAGCCAAAATATCCTTGCGTCCTTAGCTTGTGATCCCTCGTGATATTTGTCTCCAATCTTGGAAAAAGCCTGCCACTGTTGACTCTATCTATACCCTTCTTTATTTTATACACCTCTATCAGATCCCCCCTTAATCTCCGTCTTTCTAAGGAAAAGAGCCCCAGTTTACCCAATCTTTCCCCAGTTCTTCCATACCAGGCAGCATCCTGGTAAACCTCCTCTGCTCTCTCTCCAGGGTCTCCACGTCCTTCTGATAGTAAGTGGCCAGAACTGGACGCAGTACTCCAAACGCGGCTGAACCAATTTCACCAGCCCAACATCTTTTACACGCTACATGTCAGGGGAATGATTGCCTCGTGCTGCTATCGATCAACCTCTAATCCAGAAACCCAGCTAATGTTCGAATCCCACCACGGGGGATGTTTCACTAAAAAAAAATCTGGAAATAAGAACCAACTATTGTTGATTGTCAGAAAAAATCCATCTGGTTCACTAATGTCCGTTTAGGGAAGGAAATCTGCCAACCTGACCCGGTCTGGCCTACATGTGACTCCAGAGCCACAGCACGGTGGCACAGTGGGTTAGCACTGCTGCTTCACTGCTCCAGGGTCCTGGGTTCGATTCCCGGCTCGGGTCACTGCCTGTGTGGAGTTTGCACATTCTCCTCGTGTCTGCGTGGGTTTCCTCCGGGTGCTCCGGTTTCCTCCCACAGTCCAAAGATGTGTGGGTTAGGTTCATTGGCTATGCTAAAATTGCCCCTTAGTGTCCTGGGATGTGTAGGTTAGAGGGCTTAGCAGGTAAATGTGTAGGGATATGGGGATAGGGTCTGGGTGGGATTATGTTCGGTGCAGCCTCGATGGGCCGAAGGGCCTGTTTCTGCACTGTAGGGGTTCTATGGTTCTATGGGGTTGACTCTCATTTGCCCTCGGGCAATTAGGGATGGTCAATAAATATTGGCCCAGCCAGTAAGGTTCATGTCCCACGAATGGGCAAAATATAAATGAGCACATTTTGAACATTATGGGCAAAGTTCTTCTTACTTCTAATGTTCTATCAAAAATGGCATTCAAAATTTAGAGTTAAAGTTTATTTATTTGTCACAAGTAGGCTCACACTAACACTGCAATGAAATGGCTGTGAAATTCCCCTAGTCACCACTCTGGTGCCTGTTCGGGTCACACTGAGGGAGAATTTAGCACGGCCAATGCGTCTAACCAGCACACCTACTGGACTGTGGGAGGAAATAGGAGCGTCCGGAGGAAACCCATGCAGACAGCCGCACCTGCGCAAGGATATTTTGGCCCTGGAGGGAGTGCAGAGGAGGTTTACTAGGCTGATACCGGAGTTGAGGGGATTGAGCTATGAGGAGAGGCTGAATAAACTGGGCTTGTACTCGTTAGAGTTTAGAAGAATGAGGGGAGATCTCATTGAGACGTATAAGATGATGAATGGGATGGATAGGATAGAGGTGGAGAGACTGTTCCCGCTCAAAAAAGACAGTAGGACTAGGGGACACAGCCTCAAGATAAAGGGGAGGCGGTTTAGAACGGAGTTGAGGAGGAACTTCTTCACTCAAAGGGTGGTGAATCTCTGGAATTCTCTGCCCGTTGAAGTGGTGGAGGCTGCCTCGCTAAATATTTTTAAGAAACGGGTTGATGGGTTTTTGATAAGAGAGGGGATTAAGGGTTATGGGGAGAGGGCGGGAAAGTGGAACTGAGCCACGACAGATCAGCCATGATCTTATTGAATGGCGGGGCAGGCTCGAAGGGCCAGATGGCCGACTCCTGCTCCTATTTCTTATGTTCTTATGTTCTCATGAGAAGAACATGCAGACAGTGACCCAAGCCAGGAGTCAAATCCAGGGTCCCTGGCACTCTCCATTCACCTGACGAAGAGGCAGTCCCCTCGAAAGCTTGCTTGCTTGTGAGAATAGTATCAAATAAATCGGTTGGACTAAAACCTGGTGTTGTCAGACTTTTTGCTGTGAGGCAGCAGTGCCCCCGCGCTCAAACCACACCCAGTGAAAATTGCCGACCATGAGGAGACTCACTACCCTGTCACTTTGTATCCTGCCCCGGGGGAAAATCAGGATCATGTATGTGATCGCGTGCCATCTCTGATACTTGAGAGAGAAAAACACATTCTGGTTAAGAAAACGCGCCAGTGTCTTTAAGCTAAGGAAATTTGGTAATGGGAAATGGTAATAAGCTAATGATGCGACTGGAGTTTGGGATGTGATGATGAGTTTGGATGTAAGTTTGGACACTAAGGGGCAATTTAGCATGACCAATCCACCTAACCTACACAAGTTTGGACACTCAGGGGCAATTTAGCGTGGCCAATCCACCCAACCTACACAAGTTTGGACACTCAGGGGCAATTTAGCGTGGCCAATCCACCCAACCTACACAAGTTTGGACACTCAGGGGCAATTTAGCGTGGCCAATCCACCCAACGTACACAAGTTTGGACACTCAGGGGCAATTTAGCGTGGCCAATCCACCTAACCTACACAAGTTTGGACACTCAGGGGCAATTTAGCATGGCCAATCCACCCAACTTACACAAGTTTGGACACTCAGGGACAATTTAGCATGGCCAATCCACCTAACCTGCAACAAGTTTGGACACTAAGGGGCAATTTAGCATGGCCAATCCACCCAACCTACACAAGTTTGGACACTCAGGGGCAATTTAGCATGGCCAATCCACCCAACTTACACAAGTTTGGACAATCAGGGGCAATTTAGCATGGCCAATCCATTTAGCTTGCACAGTGGGAGGAAACAGGAGGACCCAGAGGAATCCCATCCAGACACGGGGAGAATGTGCAGGCTGTATAGACAATCACCCGTGGCTGTCTGGGCCCAGATTGAACCCGGGTCCCTGGTGCTGCGAGGCTGCAACACTATTTATTGTGCCTTGGTGCTGGCCTCCAAAGAGGGCCTCTTTTCTCCGATGTAAAGAAGCCCAAACTCTCTAACCTATCTTGCTCGCCGAAGCTCTTCACCCCTGGAACCATTCCTATGAATGAGGGCTCAGGTAGTGCATTAGAAAGCTTTAGATTGGCTAGGAGGGAGTTGAAGAGGGAGTTAAGAAGGGCTAAAAGAGGACATGAGATGATTTTGGCTGATAGGATTAAGGAGAACCCTAAGGCGTTTTACAGGTATGTCAAGAACAGAAGGTTGGTTAGGACAAGATTAGGGCCAGTTACAGACAGTAGAGGGAAGTTGTGTGTGGAACCGGAGGATATTGGAGAGGCGTTGAACCAATATTTCTCTTCGGTGTTCACGCAAGGGGACAGGAATGTAGCTGAGGAGGACACTGGGGTGCAGGGGTGTGAAATAGATAGTATTGCAGTTGATACGGGGGATGTGCTGGATATTTTAGAGGGATTGAAAATAGATAAGTCCCCTGGTCCAGATGGGATTTACCCTAGGATTCTTTGGGAGGCAAGAGGGGTGATTGCGGAGCCTCTGGCTCTGATCTTCAGGTCGTCGTTAGTCTCTGGTATAGTACCAGAAGATTGGAGGACAGCAAATGTTGTCCCATTGTTTAAGAAGGGGAGAAGGGACTTCCTGGGAATTATAGACCGGTGAGTCTTACTTCTGTGGTGGGTAAGGTTTTGGAAAGGATTATTAGAGACAGGATTTATAGTTATTTGGAAAGTAATGAGTTGATTAGAGACAGTCAGCATGGTTTTGTAGCGGGTAGGTCATGCCTTACTAACCTTATCGAGTTCTTTGAGAAAGTGACCAAAGAGGTGGATAGGGGTAAGGCAGTTGATGTGGTGTATATGGATTTTAGCAAGGCGTTTGATAAGGTTCACCATGGTAGGCTTCTGCAGAAAATGCAGATGTATGGGATTGGGGGTGATCTAGGTAATTGGATCAGGAATTGGCTAGCGGAGAGGAGACAGAGAGTGGTGGTTGATGGGAAATATTCGTCATGGAGTTCGGTTACAAGTGGTGTGCCTCAGGGATCTGTTTTGGGGCCACTGCTGTTTGTAATTTTTATTAATGATCTGGATGAGGGTATAGTTGGGTGGATTAGTAAGTTTGCTGATGACACCAAAGTCGGAGGTGTGGTAGATTGTGAGGAAGGGTGTCATAGTTTGCAGGATGACTTAGAAAGGTTGCAGAGCTGGGCTGAGAGATGGCGGATGGAGTTTAATGTGGAGAAGTGTGAGGTAATTCATTTCGGTAGGAATAACAGATGTGTTGAGTATAGGGCTAACGGGAGGACTTTGAATAGTGTGGAGGAGCAGAGGGATCTAGGTGTATGTGTACATAGATCCCTGAAAGTTGGGAATCAAGTAGATAAGGTTGTAAGTAGGGAGGTCTTGCTGCAGCTGTATAGGGCATTGGTGAGGCCGCAGCTGGAGTACTGTGTGCAGTTTTGGGCGCCGCACCTGCGCAAGGATGTTTTGGCCCTGGAGGGAGTGCAGAGGAGGTTTACTCGGCTGATACCGGAGTTGAGGGGATTGAGCTATGAGGAGAGGCTGAATAAACTAGGCTTGTACTCGTTAGAGTTTAGAAGAATGAGGGGAGATCTCATTGAGACGTATAAGATGATGAATGGGATGGATAGGATAGAGGTGGAGAGACTGTTCCCGCTCAAAAAAGACAGTAGGACTAGGGGGCACAGCCTCAAGATAAAGGGGGGGCGGTTTAGAACAGAGTTGAGGAGGAACTTCTTCACTCAAAGGGTGGTGAATCTCTGGAATTCTCTGCCCGTTGAAGTGGTGGAGGCTGCCTCGCTAAATATTTTTAAGAAACGGGTTGATGGGTTTTTGATAAGAGAAGGGATTAAGGGTTATGGGGAGAGGGCGGGAAGGTGGAGCTGAGTCACGACAGATCAGCCATGATCTTATTGAATGGCGGGGCAGGCTCGAAGGGCCAGATGGCCTACTCCTGCTCCTATTTCTTATGTTCTTATGTTCTTATGTTCTTAAGAAGGCATACGGAGTCTTGGCGTTTATTGGTAGGGGGATTGAATTTAGCAGTCGCAGCGTCATGATGCAACTGTACACATCTCTGGTGCGGCCGCACTTGAAGTTTTGTGTGCAGTTCTGGTCCCCACATTACAGGAAGGATGTAGAGGCTTTGGAGAGGGTGCAGAGGAGGTTTACCAGGATGTTGCCTGGTATGGAGGGGAGATCCTATGAGGAGAGATTGAGAGATTTGGGGTTGTTTTCGCTGGAAAGAAGGCGGCTAAGAGGGGATCTTATTGAAACATATGAGACGATTAGAGGTTTAGACAGGGTAGATAGTGATAGCCTTTTTCCTAGGATGGAGAAAGCTAGCACGAGGGGGCACGATTTTAAATTAAAGGGGGGTAGTTATAGGACAGATGTCAGGGGTAGGTTCTTTACCCAGAGGGTGGTGAGGGACTGGAATGCCCTGCCAGCTGCAGTTGTAAATGCACCTAGTTTGGGGGCGTTTAAGAGATCTGTGGATAGGTTTATGGATGAAAAGGGATTGGTTTAGGCTAGTGGGTCATTGTTTTGTAACTGGTCGGCGCAACATCGTGGGCCGAAGGGCCTGTTCTGCGCTGTAATGTTCTATGTTCTATGTTCTATGAATGCTTAGAAGTCCCACCTTTTATATAATCATAAGATATCCCGAAGGGTTTGAAGTCAGTGTGCGTGAAGTGCAGTCACCGTTGTAATGAAGGAAAGGCATCAGCCAATGTTCGCACAGCAAGTTCTCACAAACATTAATGTGATAATGAACAGATAATCTGTTTGAAGGTGTTAATTGCGGAATAAATATTGGCGAGGACAAAAACACACCACTGGCCTCCTTCGAAATGGTGCTATGATATTGTAATCATAGAGGAGATTTGGTCTGGCTGACTGAAAAATGAATTTAGAGCCAGGGGTCACTGTACAAAAATAAGGGGTTGTCCGTTTAAGACGGAGATGAGGAGAATTCTTTTCTCTCAGAGGGTGGAGAGTGTCTGGAACTCCCTTCCTCAGAAACCTTTCAATATTTTTTAATACAGAGTCACATAGATTCTCCATGAATGATGAAAGTTATCAGGGATAGGGATAGGAGTACGGGTAGGAGTAGGGATAGGGGCAGGGATAGGGAAAGGGGTAGGAATAGGGATTGGGATAGGTATAGGAATAGGGATAGGGTTATGAATAGGGATACAGAAGGGACAGGGATAGGGATAGGAGTACAGGTAGGAGTAGGGATAGGGGTAAGGACAGGGATAGAAATGGGGATAGGGAGAGGGGTATGGGTAGGAGTAGAGATAGGGGTAGGGATAGGGATAGGGGTAGGGGTGGGGTAGGGTAGGGATAGGGATAGGGATAGGGATAGGGATAGGGGTAGGGATAGGGATAGGGATAGGGGTAAGGGTAGGGATAGGGATAGGGATAGGAGTAGGGATCGGGATAGGGATAGTGATAGGGATAGGGATAGTGATAGGGGTAGGGTTAGGGACAGGGGTAGGGGTAAGGGTAGGGATCGGGGTTGGGATAGGGGTAGGAGTAGGGTTAGGGATTGGGATTGGGATAGGGATATGGGTAGGTATAGGGGTAGGGTTAGGGATAGGGATAGAGGTAGGGATAGGGATAGGGGTAGGGGTAGGAATAGGGGTAGGGATAGGGATAGGGGTAGGGATAGGAATAGGGGTAGGGATAGGGGTAGGGTTAGGGATAACTTTCACGCCACACAAATGCCACTCAATGACCATTAAGAGATACTCTAACCACCACCTCTGGACATTCAGTGGTGTCACCGTCACTGATTCACCCTCGACCAACATCCTTGGGGTTACCATTGGCCAGAAACTCAACTGGACTCACCACATACATACAGTGGCTCCAAGAGCAGGCCAGAGGTTTGGCATACTGTGGCGAGTAACTCACCTCCTGGTTCACAGAGCCTGTCCACCATCCACGAGACACAAGTCAGGAGTGTGATGGAATACTCCCCACTCGCCTGGATGGGCGCAGCTCCAACAACACTCAAGAAGTTCAACACCATCCAGCACAGAGCAGCCCACTTGATTGGCACCACACCCACAAACATTCACCCCCTCCACCCCCGACACTCAACAGTGTGTGCCATTCGCAAGATGCACTGCAGTAACTCACCAAGCTTCCTTAGACAGCACCTTCCCAACCCATGATCACTTCCATCTAGGAGGACAAGAACAGTAGATACCTGGGAACACCCCCACTTGCAAGTTCCCCTCCAGGCCACTCATGGCCCGAACTTGGAAATATATCACCGTTCATTCGCAGTCTCTGGGTCAAAGTCCTAGCATTTCCCTCCCTAATGGCATTGTGGGCCAACCCACAATGCAGACACTGCAGCGACTCAAGAACGGAGCTCGCCTTGAGCTTCTCAAGGGAAAATCGGGATGGGCAATAAATGCTGGCCAGCCAGCGATGCCCGTGTCCCACAAATGAAGAAGAAACAACGTGTTTGATGGCCAGTGCACACATGATGGGCCGAAGGGTCTCTTCTTGCACTGAAAAACTCTGTGACCTGCGTAGAGTTGAGATTGCAGTCAGATCAGCCCGTGTTCGAATTGAGTGGTGGAACAGTCTTAAGGGGCCGAGTGGCCTACTCCTACTCCCAACTCCTCTGTGTCTCAGGTGGCACCTCCAACAGGACTGCACAACTCAGGAGTTTAGCCTGGTTGTTGGTTTGAAGACTCTTGAGTGGGACTTCAAAGTTGCTATCCACAGGGCAACAGTTGAATGATGAGGTGGAACATTGGCAAAGATACGAGTATCGGGGTCAAGATCATTTCAATACCCGCAAGAAAAACAAGAACGAGGCTGAACATCTCCGCACACATGTGATACATTTAGACTCAACCAAACGATAAGAAAGTCTTGACAAGTCTTTCTATTTGATTTGATTTATTATTACCACATGCATTACGATATAGCAAAAAGTATTGTTCTTTGTGCATTATACAGACAATGTATACTGTTCATAGAGAACATCGGGGAGAAGGAAAGAAGAGAATGCAGAATGTAATGTTACTGGCAGAGCTAGGGGAAGTGCAGAGAAAGGTCAGCTTAATATATGATAGGTTCATTCAAAAGTCTAACGGCAGCAGAGAAGAAGCTGTTCTTGTATTGGTTGGTACGTGACCTCAGGCTTTTGTATCTCCCAATGGAAGGAGGTGGAAGAGAGATTGTCCTGGGTGCACGGGGTTCTTGATTATATAGGCTGCTTTCCCAAAGCATCGGGGAGTGCAGATGGGAGGAAGGCTGGTTTGCATCATCGACAGGGCTACGTTCACAAGACATTGTAGTTTCTTGCAGTCTTGGGCGGAGCAGGACCTGTACCAAGCTGGAATACATCCAGGAAGGATGCTTTCGATGGTGCATCTGTAAAAATTGTTGTAAAAGAACTTGCCAAAATTCCTTAGGCTCGTGGAAAAGTAGAGGCATTGGTCGGCTTTCTGAACTATAGTGCCGGCATTGGGGGGGACCAGAACAGGCTGTTGAGGGTCTGGACACCTATAAACTTGAGGCTGTCAATCATTTCCACTTTCCTCTTGAGAATCGGTTCTTTATTTTTTGTTTCCAATGGCAGACATGAATGTGGAAATGATAGAATGAAGGGGAAGGATGTCAGCCTTGAGTTCCATTATCGTATCATAATAGAACATAGAACATTCCAGCGCAGTACAGGCCCTTCAGCCCTCAATGTTGTGCGGACCAGTGGAACCAATCTAATGACCCTCTTACCTAAACTATTCCAGTGTTATCCATATGCCTATCCACTGACCATTTGAACGCCCTTAAAGTTGGCGAGTCCACAACTGCTGCAGGCAGGGCATTCCACGCCCTTACTACCCTCTGAGTAAAGAACCTACCTCTGACATCCATCCTATAATTATCACCCGTTAATTTAAAGCTATGTCCCCTCATGTTAGCCGTCACCATCCGAGGAAAAAGGCTCTCACTGTCCACCCTATCCAATCCTCTGATCATCTTGTATGCCTCAATTAGGTCACCTCTTAACCTTCTTCTCTCTAACGAAAATAACCTCAAGTCCCCCAGCCTTTCCTCGTAAGACCTTCCCACCATACCAAGCAACATCCTGGTAAACCTCCTCTGGACTCTCTCCAATGCCTCCACATCTTGAGAGGAATAGATAGGGTGGACTCTCAGAGGCTATTTCCCCAGGTTGAAATGGTCGCTACGAGAGGACACAGATTTAAGGTGCAGGGAGGGAAGTACAGAGGTGATGTTAGGGGTAAGTTTTTCACTCAGAGGGTGGTGAGTGAATGGAATCGGCTGCCGTCATCGGTGGTGGAGGCGAACTCGCTGGGGTCTTTTAAAAGACTTCTGGATGAGTATATGGGGTTTAATGGGATTGGGGGTTATAGATAGGTCTATAGATTGGTGGGGTTGATGTGATCGGCGCAACTCGAGGGCTGAAGGGCCTGTTTGTGCTGTAATGTTCTATGTTCTATGTTCTATCTTTATAATAGCACACAGGGAGCTCTCCAGCCTTTCTCCATTGAGACCCCTCCAGTTACCACACCCAGGAGAAACATTTGATGGCCCAGGAAGAGAAATAAATTGAAAGAAAGAAGAACTGAGAGACTATCTTTTTCTCCGCCAAGGAAATGAAGATTAACATTCCGTCCCCATTTGAACCTCCCAACTTTTTGATTGATGCTGATGTGTTCTTCATTACACGCGCAAGATAGCCTCGTAAACTTTAAGGAAGGAAAGTGCTGGAGGATAGCCAGTTCTTACGCTGTCAAGTGTAGACATTTTCATAAAAGTATCAAAAATTGAATGCAGGAAAAGTTCTATCTGAAAACCAGCAAAAGATGTGAATTCAGATGTTTGGTTCAAGATATGCTCACAATTTGCTTTTCAATGTGGTGCTGTTTTTAATCATATCTTCTCGCCCCCACTTTTTTAACCCAAATACAACGGGTTTAGGGCTTGTGTTTATGAAGTTGCCATCTGCCTGGGAATGAACATTGGCAGGTCGGACCATTCTGGGTCAGGTTTCAAGAACAAAAGCTTTGGGACTTAGTAAGATAGAGGCTTATAGGTAAGCCTAGTAGGTAGGGATATCTTTGGCACAATTTATGGGCCGAAGGGCCTGTTTGTGCTGTAGTTTTTCTATGTTCTAAAGCCAATCCTAAACTCATCCAGCGTTCCTCAGACGCACCAGAAGTAGAAATCCAACCTGGGGTAATGAGATGTTAGTGGTGGGTGGGCAACCTATCCGCGTGAATTTTACAGTGTTTAATTGACCTGTGTTTGATTGAGTGGGTCTGCTATTGTTGCTGCTCACTGTGCTCGATTGAGTCAGCCTGGGTGTGGACTCAGAGCCGAGTTGTGGAAGGAGCTGAAAGCTAGACCTGAAACACAAGGGCCTTTATTTCTCACATGGCAGGTGTGTGCCCTCAGAGAGCTCGTAAGAGAGCAAAAACCCCGTTCACGACCGTGGTCGGACCTGGAGCATGCTGAATTGACCTTTAATGTCTGTGGGACTGGTTAGGGTAAATGTATGGGGTAATGGAAATAGAACCTGGGTGGGATTGTGCTCGGTGCAGGGTTGATGGGTCAACAGTAGATTCTTAATTCCAAATTGGGTGTACCACCGTGTGGGGGGGTGGGGGTGGGGTGCAGGTACACAAGTCCCTGAAGGTGTCGGTGCAGGTGCAGAATGTGATGAGGAAAGCGTATGGCATGTTAGCCTTCATAGGAAGGGGTATAGAATATAAGAGTAGGAGTCTGATGTTGCAGTTGTATAGAACGTTGGTTAGGCCTCACCTGGAGTACTGCGTCCAGTTCTGGTCGCCGTACTACCGGAAGGATGTAGAGATCCTGGAGAGAGTGCAGAGGAGATTTACCAGGATGTTGCCTGGTATGGAAGGGCTGTCTTACGAGGAAAGATTGAACGCACTTGGGCTGTTTTCCCTTGAGAGACGTCAGCTGAGGGGGGAATCTAATAGAGGTTTATAAGATTATGAAGGGGATAGATAGAGTAAATGGTGGTAAGCTTTTTCCGCTATTAGAAATGGATAGAACGAGGGGTCACAGGCTTAGGGTGAGGGGGGCTAGATATAAGACTAATATTAGAGGGCAGTTTTTCACACAAAGGGTAGTGGGGATGTGGAATGCACTGCCGAGTAAGGTGGTGGAAGCAGGCACGCTAGGGTTGTTTAAGAGTCACTTGGACAGCCACATGAGCGGTCTACATATAGGGGGATATAGCAGGCCTTACTAAACATTGTAGGTTTGGGATTCAGTTTTAGCCTCAGGGATATATAGAGTCTTTTTAATAATGAATTTTGTCCACAGGCATTTAAGTCCAGCAAGGGGCATGCGTGCGGCAGGTTGTGGTGGGCTGCTCTTGGATGTTGCTTCGGGAGTTGCCTACTGCTTCATGTCGTTGGTGTGCGTAAACTGGACCATCTCGAGGGCATCATGACAGCTCAGAGACTATCTCTGTTGCTGTGCGGACACATGGATTTGGGCCTGTGTCCGTGGGAGTTTGCGCGTTCTCCCCATGGTTGCGTGGGTTTCCTCCGGGTGCTCCGGTTTCCTCCCACATCCCAAAAATGTGCTTTTAGGCTGATTGATTGGGTAACAAATTGTCCCTATATTGGACCTCCCTGATCCTCGCACATTAGGCGTAGACTAAAATCATGAATAGGTCACTGAGACAATGGGACGGCGGCGCGGGCTCGTTGGGCCGAAGGGCCTGTTTCCCGTGCTGTGTTGTTCTTTGTTCTTTCTTCTTCTTTGTTTCCCCACAGCTGTCACCTCACTCAGTGGGCTGTAACACCCACTCGATTTTCGATGGGCTTGCCTCTGACTCTCCCTCCTACCTGGCAACCAAAATATAGTTGCCGTCCAGCATTTTTTCACATGATCTCTCGCGTTTCCTGGTGAGGTGCGCAGTCACCTGAGCGACTCCTGACTGTGGATGAGACATTTCAAAGCTTGGTGAATGCAAGTTATTACACATTAGAGACCGGGATTTTCCAGCCCCGCCGTAGCTCATCTCCTTCTGGTGGATGCGACAAGCCATTTAAACTGCTGTCAACTTTGGTGGGACCGTAATCTCATGTTTGGGGGGGGGGGGGGGGGGGGGGGGACTGGGGGGGGGGGGGGAGGCGAGGAAGTGGGGGCAATAACAACATCCCAATGTAGGGGCGGCACGGTGACACAGAGCACTGCAGCCTCACAGCACCAGGGAACTGGGTTCGATTCTCATCTTGGGTCCACTGTCTGTGTGGAGTCTGCATGTTCTCCCTGTGTCTGCGTGGGTTTCCTCCGGGTGCTCCGGTTTCCTCCCACAGTCCAAAGATGTGCTGGATTGATCCAAACAGGCACCGCAGTGTGGCGACTCGAGAATGTTCACAATAACTCCACTGCAGTGTAAATGTTAAGTCTTAGTTGTGGCTAATAAATAAACTTTAAACTTCAGTTTATGCACATTAGTGGCATGGCAGCAGAGAATCCAGGGTGTAAAATATGCAACATTTAAAGTTTAGTTATTAGTGTCACAAGTAGGCTTACATTCTCTCTGTGAGAAGTTACTGTGAAAATCCTCTCGTTGCCACAGTCCGGCGCCTGTTCGGGTACACCGAGGGAGAATGCACCTAACCAGCGTGTCTTTCGGACTGTGGGAGGAAACCACCCCACCCAGAGGAAATCCACATGGGGCAGACGCAGTGGCACAGTGGGTTAGCACTGCACCCTCACAGCGCCAGGGACCTGGATTTGATTCCCAGGGGCACGGTGGCACAGTGGGTTAGCACTGCTCCCTCACAGCTCCAGGGACCTGGATTTGATTCCTGGGGACACGGTGACACAGTGGGTTAGCACTGCTCCCTCACAGTGCCAGGGACCTGGATTTGATTCCTGGGGGCACAGTGGGTTAGCACTGCACCCTCACAGCGTCAGGGACCTGGATTTGATTCCCGGGGACACGGTGGCACAGTGGGTTAGCACTGCACCCTCACAGTGCCAGGGACCTGGATTTGATTCCCGGGGGCACGGTGACACAGTGGGTTAGCACTGCTCCCTCACAGTGCCAGGGACCTGGATTTGATTCCCGGGGGCACAGTGGGTTAGCACTGCTCCCTCACAGTGCCAGGGACCTGGATTTGATTCCTGGGGCACGGTGGCACAGTGGGTTAGCACTGCTCCCTCACAGTGCCAGGGACCTGGATTTGATTCCTGGGGCACGGTGGCACGGTGGGTTAGCACTGCACCCTCACAGTGCCAGGGACCTGTATTTGATTCCTGGGGCACGGTGGCACGGTGGGTTAGCACTGCACCCTCACAGTGCCAGGGACCTGGATTTGATTCCTGGGGCACGGTGGCACGGTGGGTTAGCACTGCACCCTCACAGTGCCAGGGACCTGGATTTGATTCCTGGGGACACAGTGGCACAGTGTGTTAGCACTGCATTCTCACAGTGCCAGGGACCTGGATTTGATTCCCGGGCGCACGGTGGCACAGTGGGTTAGCACTGCACCCTCACAGTGCCAGGGACCCGGGATCGATTCCCGGGGACACGGTGACACAGTGGGTTAGCACTGCACCCTCACAGCGCCAGGGACCTGGGTTCGATTCCTGGGGCACGGTGACACAGTGGGTTAGCACTGCACCCTCACAGCGCCAGGGACCCGGGTTCGATTCCTGGGGCACGGTGACACAGTGGGTTAGCACTGCACTCTCACAGCGCCAGGGACCCGGGTTCGATTCCTGGGGCACGGTGACACAGTGGGTTAGCGCTGCACTCTCACAGCGCCAGGGACCTGGATTCGATTCCCGGGGGCACGGTGACACAGTGGGTTAGCACTGCTGCCTCACAGCGCCAGGGACCCGGGTTCGATTCCCGGGGGCACGGTGACACAGTGGGTTAGCACTGCTGCCTCACAGCGCCAGGGACCCGAGTTCGATTCCCGGGCGCACGGTGGCACAGTGGGTTAGCACTGCTGCCTCACAGCGCCAGGGACCCGGGTTCGATTCCCGGGCGCACGGTGGCACAGTGGGTTAGCACTGCTGTCTCACAGCTCCAGGGACCTGGATTTGATTCCCGGGGGCACAGTGGGTTAGCGCTGCACCCTCACAGTGCCAGGGACCTGGATTTGATTCCCGGGGGCAAGGTGGCACAGTGGGTTAGCACTGCACCCTCACAGTGCCAGGGACCTGGATTTGATTCCCGGGGGCACAGTGGGTTAGCACTGCTCCCTCACAGTGCCAGGGACCTGTATTTGATTCCCGGGGGCACGGTGGCACAGTGGGTTAGCACTGCTCCCTCACAGCGCCAGGGACCTGGATTTGATTCCCGGGGGCACGGTGACACATTGGGTTAGCACTGCACTCTCACAGTGCCAGGGACCTGTATTTGATTCCCGGGGGCACAGTGACACAGTGGGTTAACACTGCATCCTCACAGTGCCAGGGACCTGGATTTGATTCCCGGGGGCACGGTGACACATTGGGTTAGCACTGCACTCTCACAGTGCCAGGGACCTGTATTTGATTCCCGGGGGCACAGTGACACAGTGGGTTAGCACTGCACCCTCACAGTGTCAGGGACCTGGATTTGATTCCCGGGGGCACGGTGACACAGTGGGTTAGCACTGCTCCCTCACAGTGCCAGGGACCTGTATTTGATTCCTGGGGGCACGGTGTCACAGTGGGTTAGCACTGCTCCCTCACAGTGCCAGGGACCTGTATTTGATTATTGGGGGCACGGTGTCACAGTGGGTTAGCACTGCACCCTCACAGTGCCAGGGACCTGGATTTGATTCCCGGGGGCACAGTGGGTTAGCACTGCACCCTCACAGTGCCAGGGACCTGGATTTGATTCCCGGGGGCACAGTGGGTTAGCACTGCACCCTCACAGTGCCAGGGACCTGGATTTGATTCCCGGGGGCACAGTGGGTTAGCACTGCACCCTCACAGTGCCAGGGACCTGTATTTGATTCCTGGGGGCACGGTGTCACAGTGGGTTAGCACTGCTCCCTCACAGTGCCAGGGACCTGTATTTGATTCCTGGGGGCACGGTGACACAGTGGGTTAGCACTGCACCCTCACAGTGCCAGAGACCTGGATTCGAATCCCGGGGGCACAGTGGGTTAGCACTGCACCCTCACAGTGCCAGGGACCTGGATTTGATTCCCGGGGGCACAGTGGGTTAGCACTGCACCCTCACAGTGCCAGGGACCTGGATTTGATTCCCGGGGGCACAGTGGGTTAGCACTGCACCCTCACAGTGCCAGGGACCTGTATTTGATTCCTGGGGGCACGGTGTCACAGTGGGTTAGCACTGCTCCCTCACAGTGCCAGGGACCTGTATTTGATTCCTGGGGGCACGGTGACACAGTGGGTTAGCACTGCACCCTCACAGTGCCAGGGACCTGGATTTGATTCCCGGGGGCACAGTGGGTTAGCACTGCACCCTCACAGTGCCAGGGACCTGTATTTGATTCCTGGGGGCACGGTGTCACAGTGGGTTAGCACTGCTCCCTCACAGTGCCAGGGACCTGTATTTGATTCCTGGGGGCACGGTGACACAGTGGGTTAGCACTGCTCCCTCACAGTGCCAGGGACCTGTATTTGATTCCTGGGGGCACGGTGGCACAGTGGGTTAGCACTGCACCCTCACAGTGCCAGAGACCTGGATTCGAATCCCGGGGAGCACGGTGACACAGTGGGTTAGCACTGCTCCCTCACAGTGCCAGGGACCTGTATTTGATTCCTGGGGGCACGGTGTCACAGTGGGTTAGCACTGCACCCTCACAGTGCCAGGGACCTGTATTTGATTCCTGGGGGCACGGTGTCACAGTGGGTTAGCACTGCTCCCTCACAGTGCCAGGGACCTGTATTTGATTCCTGGGGGCACGGTGGCACAGTGGGTTAGCACTGCACCCTCACAGTGCCAGAGACCTGGATTCGAATCCCGGGGAGCACGGTGGCACAGTGGGTTAGCACTGCTCCCTCACAGTGTCAGGGACCTGGATTTGATTCCCGGGGACATGGTGACACAGTGGGTTAGCACTGCTCCCTCACAGTGCCAGGGACCTGGATTTGATTCCCGGGGGCACGGTGGCACAGTGGGTTAGCACTGCACCCTCACAGTGCCAGGGACCTGGATTTGATTCCCGGGGGCACGGTGACACTGTGGGTTAGCACTGCTCCCTCACAGTGCCAGGACCTGGATTTGATTCCTGGGGGCACGGTGGCACAGTGGGTTAGCACTGCACCCTCACAGTGCCATGGACCTGGGTTTGATTCCCGGGGACGCGGTGGCACAGTGGGTTAGCACTGCTGCCTCACAGTGCCAGGGACCTGGATTTGATTCCTGGGGGCACGGTGTCACAGTGGGTTAGCACTGCTCCCTCACAGTGCCAGGGACCTGGATTTGATTCCCGGGGGCACGGTGGCACAGTGGGTTAGCACTGCACCCTCACAGTGCCAGGGACCTGGATTTGATTCCTGGGGGCACGGTGACACAGTGGGTTAGCACTGCACCCTCACAGTGCCAGGGACCTGGATTTGATACCTGGGGACGCAGTGGCACAGTGGGTTAGCACTGCACCCTCACAGTGCCAGGGACCTGGGTTTGATTCCTGGGGGCACAGTGGGTTAGCACTGCACCCTCACAGCGCCAGGGACCTGTATTTGATTCCCGGGGGCACGGTGACACAGTGGGTTAGCACTGCACTCTCACAGTGTCAGGGACCTGGATTTGATTCCCGGGGGCACGGTGACACAGTGGGTTAGCACTGCTCCCTCACAGTGCCAGGGACCTGTATTTGATTCCCGGGGGCACGGTGACACAGTGGGTTAGCACTGCACTCTCACAGTGTCAGGGACCTGGATTTGATTCCCGGGGGCACGGTGACACAGTGGGTTAGCACTGCTCCCTCACAGTGCCAGGGACCTGGATTTGATTCCCGGGGGCACGGTGACACAGTGTGTTAGCACTGCTCCCTCACAGTGCCAGGGACCTGGATTTGATTCCCGGGGGCACGGTGGCACAGTGGGTTAGCACTGCACTCTCACAGTGCCAGGGACCTGGATTTGATTCCCGGGGGCACGGTGGCACAGTGGGTTAGCACTGCACTCTCACAGTGTCAGGGACCTGGATTTGATTCCTGGGGCACGGTGGCACAGTGGGTTAGCACTGCTCCCTCACAGTGCCAGGGACCTGGATTTGATTCCCGGGGGCACGGTGGCACAGTGGGTTAGCACTGCACTCTCACAGTGTCAGGGACCTGGATTTGATTCCTGGGGCACGGTGGCACAGTGTGTTAGCACTGCTCCCTCACAGCGCCAGGGACCTGTATTTGATTCCTGGGGCACGGTGACACAGTGGGTTAGCACTGCTCCCTCACAGCGCCAGGGACCCGGGTTCGATTCCCGGGGGGGGGGGCACGGTGGCACAGTGGGTTAGCACTGCACCCTCACAGCGCCAGGGACCTGGATTTGATTCCCGGGGGCACGGTGACACAGTGGGTTAGCACTGCTCCCTCACAGCGCCAGGGACCCGGGTTCGATTCCCGGGGGGGGGGGCACGGTGGCACAGTGGGTTAGCACTGCACCCTCACAGCGCCAGGGACCTGGATTTGATTCCCGGGGGCACGGTGGCACAGTGGGTTAGCACTGCACTCTCACAGTGCCAGGGACCTGGATTTGATTCCCGGGGGCACGGTGACACAGTGGGTTAGCACTGCTCCCTCACAGTGTCAGGGACCTGGATTTGATTCCTGGGGGCACAGTGGCACAGTGGGTTAGCACTGCTCCCTCACAGCGCCAGGGACCTGGATTTGATACCTGGGGGCACGGTGGCACAGTGGGTTAGCACTGCACCCTCACAGTGCCAGGGACCTGGGTTTGATTCCCGGGGGCACGGTGGCACAGTGGGTTAGCACTGCTCCCTCACAGTGCCAGGGACCTGGATTTGATTCCCGGGGGCACGGTGGCACAGTGGGTTAGCACTGCTCCCTCACAGTGCCAGGGACCTGGATTTGATACCTGGGGGCACAGTGGCACAGTGGGTTAGCACTGCTCCCTCACAGTGCCAGGGACCTGGATTTGATACCTGGGGGCACAGTGGCACAGTGGGTTAGCACTGCTCCCTCACAGTGCCAGGGACCTGGATTTGATACCTGGGGGCACGGTGGCACAGTGGGTTAGCACTGCACCCTCACAGTGCCAGGGACCTGGATTTGATACCTGGGGACGCAGTGGCACAGTGGGTTAGCACTGCACCCTCACAGTGCCAGGGACCTGGATTTGATACCTGGGGACGCAGTGGCACAGTGGGTTAGCACTGCACCCTCACAGTGCCAGGGACCTGGATTTGATTCCCGGGGGCACGGTGGCACAGTGGGTTAGCACTGCTCCCTCACAGTGCCAGGGACCTGGATTTGATACCTGGGGACGCAGTGGCACAGTGGGTTAGCACTGCTCCCTCACAGTGCCAGGGACCTGGATTTGATTCCCGGGGGCACGGTGGCACAGTGGGTTAGCACTGCTCCCTCACAGTGCCAGGGCCCTGGATTTGATTCCTGGGGACACGGTGACACAGTGGGTTAGCACTGCACTCTCACAGCGCCAGGGACCCGGGTTCGATTCCTGGGGACACGGTGGCACAGTGGGTTAGCACTGCACCCTCACAGCGCCAGGGCCCTGGATTTGATTCCTGGGGGCACGGTGGCACAGTGGGTTAGCACTGCTCCCTCACAGCGCCAGGGCCCTGGATTTGATTCCTGGGGGCACGGTGGCACAGTGGGTTAGCACTGCTCCCTCACAGTGCCAGGGCCCTGGATTTGATTCCTGGGGACACGGTGACACAGTGGGTTAGCACTGCTCCCTCACAGTGCCAGGGCCCTGGGTTCGATTCCCGGGGGACACGGTGACACAGTGGGTTAGCACTGCACCCTCACAGTGCCAGGGACCTGGATTTGATTCCTGGGGGCACGGTGACACAGTGGGTTAGCACTGCTCCCTCACAGTGCCAGGGCCCTGGATTTGATTCCCGGGGGCAGGGTGACACAGTGGGTTAGCACTGCTCCCTCACAGTGCCAGGGCCCTGGGTTCGATTCCCGGGGGACACGGTGACACAGTGGGTTAGCACTGCTGTCTCACAGTGCCAGGGACCCGGGTTCGATTCCCGGGGGCACGGTGACACAGTGGGTTAGCACTGCTGTCTCACAGTGCCAGGGACCCGGGTTCGATTCCCGGGGGCACGGTGACACAGTGGGTTAGCACTGCTCCCTCACAGTGCCAGTGCCCTGGATTTGATTCCCGGGGGCACGGTGACACAGTGGGTTAGCACTGCACTCTCACAGTGCCAGGGCCCTGGATTTGATTCCCGGGGGCACGGTGACACAGTGGGTTAGCACTGCACCCTCACAGTGCCAGGGCCCTGGATTTGATTCCCGGGGGCACGGTGACACAGTGGGTTAGCACTGCTCCCTCACAGTGCCAGGGCCCTGGATTTGATTCCCGGGGGCACGGTGACACAGTGGGTTAGCACTGCTCCCTCACAGCGCCAGGGCCCTGGATTTGATTCCCGGGGGACACGGTGACACAGTGGGTTAGCACTGCTCCCTCACAGTGCCAGGGCCCCGGGTTCGATTCCCCGGGGACACGGTGACACAGTGGGTTAGCACTGCTCCCTCACAGCGCCAGGGCCCTGGATTTGATTCCCGGGGGACACGGTGACACAGTGGGTTAGCACTGCTCCCTCACAGCGCCAGGGCCCTGGATTTGATTCCCGGGGGACACGGTGACACAGTGGGTTAGCACTGCACTCTCACAGCGCCAGGGCCCTGGATTTGATTCCTGGGGCACGGTGGCACAGTGGGTTAGCACTGCACTCTCACAGCGCCAGGGCCCTGGATTTGATTCCTGGGGCACGGTGGCACAGTGGGTTAGCACTGCTCCCTCACAGTGCCAGGGCCCTGGATTTGATTCCCGGGGGCACGGTGACACAGTGGGTTAGCACTGCACTCTCACAGCGCCAGGGCCCTGGATTTGATTCCCTGGAGCACGGTGGCACAGTGGGTTAGCACTGCACTCTCACAGAGCCAGGGACCCGGGTTCGATTCCTGGGGACACGGTGGCACAGTGGGTTAGCACTGCTCCCTCACAGCACCAGGGCCCTGGATTTGATACCTGGGGACGCAGTGGCACAGTGGGTTAGCACTGCACCCTCACAGTGCCAGGGACCTGGATTTGATTCCTGGGGACACGGTGGCACAGTGGGTTAGCACTGCACCCTCACAGTGCCAGGGACCTGGATTTGATTCCTGGGGGCACGGTGACACAGTGGGTTAGCACTGCACCCTCACAGTGCCAGGGACCTGGATTTGATTCCTGGGGGCACGGTGGCACAGTGGGTTAGCACTGCACTCTCACAGCGCCAGGGCCCTGGATTTGATTCCCGGGGACACGGTGGCACAGTGGGTTAGCACTGCTGTCTCACAGTGCCAGGGACCCGGGTTCGATTCCCGGGGGCACGGTGACACAGTGGGTTAGCACTGCACTCTCACAGCGCCAGGGCCCTGGATTTGATTCCTGGGGCACGGTGGCACAGTGGGTTAGCACTGCACTCTCACAGCGCCAGGGCCCTGGATTTGATTCCTGGGGCACGGTGGCACAGTGGGTTAGCACTGCTCCCTCACAGTGCCAGAGACCTGGATTTGATTCCCGGGGGCACGGTGGCACAGTGGTTAGCACTGCTCCCTCACAGTGCCAGGGACCTGGATTCGAATCCCGGGGGCACAGTGGCACAGTGGGTTAGCACTGCTCCCTCACAGTGCCAGAGACCTGGGTTCGATTCCCAGGGGCACGGTGACACAGTGGGTTAGCACTGCACCCTCACAGTGCCAGGGACCTGGATTTGATTCCCGGGGGCACGGTGGCACAGTGGGTTAGCACTGCTCCCTCACAGCGCCAGGGCCCTGGATTTGATTCCTGGGGCACGGTGACACAGTGGGTTAGCACTGCTCCCTCACAGTGCCAGGGACCTGGATTTGATTCCCGGGGGCACGGTGGCACAGTGGGTTAGCACTGCACTCTCACAGCGCCAGGGCCCTGGATTTGATTCCTGGGGCACGGTGACACAGTGGGTTAGCACTGCACTCTCACAGCGCCAGGGACCTGGGTTCGATTCCCGGGCGCACGGTGGCACAGTGGGTTAGCACTGCACTCTCACAGCGCCAGGGCCCTGGATTTGATTCCCGGGGGCACGGTGACACAGTAGGTTAGCACTGCACCCTCACAGTGCCAGGGACCCGCGTTCAATTCCGGCCTCGGGTCACTGTCTGTGTGGAGTTTGCATATTCTCCCCATGTCTGCGTGGGTTTCCTCCTGGTTTCCTCCCACAGTCCGTAAGATGTGCGGGTTAGGTTGATTGGCCGTGCTAAAATTGCCCCTTAGTGTCAGGGGTAAATATGTGGGGTTCTGGGACTAGGGCCTGGGTGTGGTTGTCAGTGTAGATTTGATGGGCAGAATGGCTTCCTTCTGCACTGTAGGGATTCTATGATTCGGACACGGGGAGAACGGGAAAACTCCACACAGGCAGTGACCTGAGCCGGGAATCGAACCCAGCTGTGAGAATCATAGATACCCTACAGTGCAGAAAGAGGCCCTTCGGCCCATCGAGTCTGTGCCAAACGCAATCCCACCCAGGCCCTACCCCCATACCCCTACATATTATACCCACTAATCCCTCTAACCTACGCATCCCAGGACACTAAGGGGCAATTTCTTAGCATGGCCAATCAACCTAACCCGCACATCTTTGGACTGTGGGAGGAAACCGGAGCACCCGGAGAAAACCCACGCAGACACGTGGAGAATGTGCAAACTCCACACAGACAGTGACCCCGAGCCGGGAATCGAACCCAGGACCCTGGAGCTGTGAAGCAGCAGTGCTAACCCACCGTGCCACCCACAACCACTGTGCCACCCTGCAGCAGTCACCTGGGCTGCAGAGATCAGCAGAGGCCAAGATATCGAGACTGAGATTGTTCTGGGCCATACTTTGCACCTTCGTGGAGGTGGGGGGGGGGGGGGGGGGGGGGGGGGGAGACACCAAAGAGGGGCTGTCAGACTGTCAGAGAATCAAATCTTCACCCCAGGGGGGCTTTGAGTTCTTGAGCGAGAGAAAATAAACACGGTTGGGTTAATGTATTGCAAACCACCGCAACAATATGAGAATGTTCCGAATAATGACCTAGTCACACGGAGAAACGGACACTTGCACTGAGCAAAGTGACAGATAATGACCATCTCCGGCAACACAGAATCTAACCATCAATTATTGAGCACTTAAGGATTGTTCCCTCAATTTCCAGGCCACCAAGGAGGATTGATTTCCTGTGAGGGAAGGCTGGAAAAGATCAAAATTCTTGGCAGGTTGAGGAGGTTGGTGGGGAGGGACATGCAGGGAAGGTGGTGCAAGTGCCTTAGGAAGTCCCCCCATCCCCCCCTCCCCCAAGCCAAACTATGACCCTCTCCAATTTTTATAGATGTACCACAGAAAGCATTCTTTCTGGTTGTATCACAGCTTGGTATGGGCTCCTGCTCTGCCCAAGATTGCAACTACAAAGGGTGGTGAATGTAGCCCAATCCATCACGCAAACCAGCCTCCCATCCATTGACTCTGTCTACACTTCCCGCTGCCTCGGCAAAGCAGCCGGCATAATTAAGGACCCCACGCACCCCGGACATTCTCTCTTCCACCTTCTTCCTGAGGAGGAACTTCTTCACTCAAAGGGTGGTGAATCTCTGGAATTCTCTGCCCGTTGAAGTGGTGGAGGCTGCCTCGCTAAATATTTTTAAGACGCGGGTTGACGGGTTTTTGATAAGAGAGGGGATTAAGGGTTATGGGGAGAGGGCCGGAATGTGGAACTGAGCCACGACAGATCAGCCATGATCTTATTGAATGGCGGGGCAGGCTCGAAGGGCTAGATGGCCTACTCCTGCTCCTATTTCTTATGTTCTTATGAAAAAGATACAAAAGTCTGAGGTCACGTACCGACTGACTCAAGAACAGCTTCTTCCCTGCTGCCGTCAGATTTTTGAATGGATCTACATTATAATCGGGGGATACCCCAAAGATGTGCTATTGGTGTAACAAATTGTCCCTAAATTAGTTTCCCCCCAATGTGGAGTGCCATAAGCATAGACAAGGGTCATGGGTGGAGAGGGGACTCATAACGTTAAAATGGCGGCACGGGCTCGTTGGGCCGAAGGGCCTGTTTCCCGTGCTGTGATCTTTATATTAAGAGGCACAATGGTTAGCATTGCTACCTCACAGCACCAGAGACCTGAGTTCGATTCCCAGCTTGGTTCACTGTCTGTGTGGTGTCTACACATTCTCCCCATGTCTGCATGGATTTCCTCCAGGTGCTCCAACTTCTCCGAAAGGTATGATGGTAAGGTACATTGGCCGTGCTAAATTCTCCCTCAGTGTACCCGAACAGGCGCTGGAGTGTGGTGACTCGGGGATTTTCGCAAGAACTTCATTGCAGTGTTAATGTGAGCCTATTGTGACACTAATAAATGAACTTAAAAATAAACAAAAATACTTGCAAGAGGAATGACTGATTGGCCTCCTTGTACGACCCATGGAATACGAGCTGCCTGGGGATTGATAATTAACTAACTAGGTGGAGATCGTATAACCAAGCCCTTGATAAAGCAGGCCCCTGAGTGGGTCCATTATTGCTTTGTCCAAGTTGGGACTTGTTTGGGTTCACCATAGGCTTGCGGTTTTTCATAGAATCATGGAATCCATGACACAGACAGGCCCTTCAGCTCAAACTGGTTTATGCCAACCAAAATGCCCATTTAAGCAAACCCCATTTGCCTGTATTTAGCCCATAACCGTCTAAACCTTAGGGCGGCACAGTAGCACAGTGGGTTAGCACTGCTGCTTCACAGCTCCAGGGTCCTGGGTTCGATTCTCGGCTCAGGCTTCTGTCTGTGTGGAGTTTGCACATTCTCCTCGTGTCTGCGTGGGTTTCCTCCGGGTGCTCCGATTTCCTCCCACAATCCAAAGATGTGCGGGTTAGGTTGATTGACCGTGCTAAGAAATTGCCCCTTAGTATCTAGGGATGTGTAGGTTAGAGGGATTAGTGGGTAAATGTGTAGGGATATGGAGGCAGGGCCTGGGTGAGATTTTGGTCGGAGCAGACTCGATGGGCTGAAGCGCTTCTTTCTGCACTGTAGGGATCTATGATTCTATAAACCTTTCCAATCCATGTCTCCATGTCCAAATTCCTTCTAAATGTTGCCAATGTCCCTGCCTCAACTAGTTCCTCGTTCTACACACGTACTGCCCTCTGTGTAAAAAAGTTGCTCCTCAGGTTCCCATTAATTCTTTCCTCTCTTCGCTTGTTCTCAATTCTCCAACCCTGAGAAAAAGCCTCAGTGCATTCATCCTATCCATGCCTCTCATGTTCTTATACACCTCTAGAAGATCGTCCTCCTGTCAGTCTCCTGTGCTTCCAAGAAGAAAGTCTTACTGTCCAATCTCTCTCTATAACATCCTAGCAACATCCTTATAAATCTCCTCCGCACTCTCATAGGGGGGGCATCATGGCAGCACAGAGGTTATCTCTGTTACTGTGCGGACACATGGAGTTGGGCCTGTGTCCGTGGGAGTTTGTGCGTTCTCCCCGTGGTTGCGTGGGTTTCCTCCGGGTGCTCCGGTTTCCTCCCACATCCCAAAAATGTGCTTTTAGGCTGATTGATTGGGTAACAAATTGTCCCTATATTGGACCTCCCTGATCCTCACACATTAGGCATAGACTAGAGTCATGAATAGGTCACTGACCATGGGACGGCGGCGCAGGCTCGTTGGGCCGAAGGGCCTGTTTCCCGTGCTGTTTTGTTCTTTGTTCTTTGTTCTCTCTCTAGTTTAATAACCTCTTTCCGACAGCCAAAACTGAACACAATACTCCAAGTGCGTCCTTAGGTACAACTGCACCGTGGCTTCCCAACTTCTATGCTCAGTGCCGTGACTGATGAAGGCCAGCGTGTCAAAAGCCTTCTTTGTTACCTGTGATTTCACCATTAGAGAACTGTGCACTTGAACTCCTCTGTTCCATGATATCCCCCAAGGTCCTACCATCCATCGTGACAGTACTACCTTGATTTGATCTTCCAAAATGCAACCCCTCAGACTTGAGGGGCAATGAAGGGGATGGATAAGATAATGAAGGGGATGAATAGGGGAGAGTTAGAGAGATTCTTCCCGCTTAGAAAGGATAGCAGGACTAGAGGGCACAGCCTCAAGATAAAGGGGGGGCAGTTTAGATTGAAGTTGAGGAGGAACTTCTTCACTCAAAGGGTGGTGAATCTCTGGAATTCTCTGCCCGTTGAAGTGGTGGAGGCTGCCTCGCTAAATATATTTAAGTCACGGGTAGATAGGTTTCTGATAGACAGGGGAATTAAGGGTTATGGGGAGAAAGCGGGAAAGTGGAACTGATCTACTTCAGATCAGCCATGATCTTATTGAATGGCGGGGCAGGCTCAAAGGGCTAGATGGCCTACTCCTGCTCCTATTTCTTATGTTCTTATGTATCTGTATCAAACTGCATTTGCCATTTCTCGGCCCACTTCCCCAGCTGATCAAGATCCTGCTGCAATTTTTGATAACCTTCCCCACCATCTACATTTTGTTGTGTCGCCTGCAAGCTTAGAATCATAGAATCCCTACAGCGCAGAAGGAGGCCATTCAGCCCATTGAGTCTGCACCAACCACAATCCTACCCATGCACTGTAACCCCACATATTTACCTTACTAATCAGCATGGCCAATCAACCTAACCTACACATCTTTGGACTGTGGGAGGAAACCGGAGCACCCGGAGGAAACCCACGCAGACACGGGGAGTACAGACAGTGACCCAGGACTGGACTTGAACCCAGGTCCCTGGCGCTGTGGGGCAGCAGTTCTAACCACTGTGCCACCGTGTCGCCACTTGTTATAATAATGGCATGAACTTCAAAGGCTGCTGGCGCGGGCGCAGAATAAATAAAATGATGATCAAGGCAGAATATTTAAGATTTTTAAGATTTATATCCTTACAATCTTGTCAATTTTCTGACAGTCAGGTTATGGAGAATGGAAGCAAGCGTTAATCTCAACCAGCCTTATTTACACAATGCCAACATTCATTTTGACAGAACATGGGTATCACTGGCTGGGCCAGCATTCACTGCCCATCCTGTGGGGCGGCATGGTGGCACAGTGGGTTAGCGCTGCTGCTTCACAGCTCCTGAGAGGTATATATTAAGGATTAGCAGTAAAACACGTGGGGATAGAACCTGGGTGAGATTGTGGTTGGTGCAGACTTGATGGGCCGAAGGGCCTCTTTGTGCACTGTAGGGTTCTATGATCTAACTGCCCCCCATTTCAGAGGGCAGTTGAGAGTCAACCACATTGTTGTGGCTCTGGAGTCAGATGTGGGCCAGACCAGGCAAGAAAGGCAGATTTCCTTCCTTAAAGGACATTAGTGAACCAGATGGGTTTTTCCGACAATGTTCATCATTAGACTTCTAATTCCAGATTTTTTTATTGAATTTGGTCATCAGCCACGGCAGGATTCGAACCTGGGTTCCCAGAGCTTTACCCTAGCTCTCTGGATTGCTAAGCTAGTGACAATACCGTTACGCCACTTGTTCATGTTTTGATGCTACAGTGAAGATGTGTGTGCTCTGATGGTCAGTGACAGAAGCTGGGGGAAGTTCAGGGAACTTAGTCAGGGGCTGCACAGTGGCACAGTGGTTAGCGCTGCTCCCTCACAGTGTCAGGGACCCAGGTTCTATCCCCAGCTTGGATGTGTGGAAATTGCACATTCTCCCCGTGTCTGCGTGGGTTTCTCCCAGATGGTCCAGTTTCCTCCCACAATCTGGAAAATGTGCTGGTGAGGGTGCATTGACTTGAAGGGGCGTTGAAGTCTGGCGACTAGGGGAGTTCCACCGTAACTTCATTGCAGCGTTAATGTAAGCCTTACTTGCGACTAATAAATAAACTTTATTTTACTTTGACTTAAGCATAGCTTCTAGCTATGTAGGGGAGGATTGGGGGGGGGGGGAGAGAGTTCCTGTGTTCTCTTGGCTTTGTCAATGAGTCGATATTAATAAAATACTGCCTCCCAGGTTCTTACTTGTTTTGTTCATTTTTGGGACATGGGTGTCACAGGCTGGGCCAGCATTTATTACCCACCCCTAGATGCCCGAGAGCAGTTGAGAGTCAACCCCATTTGCTGTGGCTCTGGAATCACATGTAGGCAAGACCGGGTAAGGACGGGATAGCTTCAACCTAGTTGATGACTGACTTTGCCCTTCTTTTAATTGTTAAAAGCCTCTCTCTATAAATGTTCAAGGTGCTCAGTCAATGCCGTGCAACGTTGTACATCCTTAACCTTAATATAATGCAGTAACGCACGGGTCTAGATGGTACAGATTGCTAGTGGGTGATAATATGTTGGGGGACCTTCCTCTATTGATACAGTGCCGGTACCACAGGGGAATGCTGTATGTGACTGGCAGAACATAGAACTTAGAACATTACAGCGCAGAACAGGCCCTTCGGCCCACGATGTTGCGCCGACCAGTTACAAAAACAATGACCCTCTAACCTAAACCAAACCCTTTCCATCCATAAACCTATCCACGGATCTCTTAAATGCCCCCAAATTAGGCGCATTTACAACTGCAGCAGGCAGGGCATTCCAATCCCTCACCACCCTCTGGGTAAAGAACCTACCCCTGACATCCGTCCTATAACTACCCCCCCTTAATTTAAAGCCATGCCCTCTCGTGCTAGATTTCTCCATCAGAGGAAAAAGGCTATCACTGTCCACCCTATCTAAACCTCTAATCATCTTATATGTTTCAATAAGGTCCCCTCTTAGCCGCCTTCTTTCTAGCGAAAACAACCCCAAATCCCTCAGTCTCTCCTCATAGGACCTCCCCTCCATACCTGGCAATCTCCTCTGCACCCTCTCCAAAGCCTCCACGGTCCTTCCTATAATGTGGGGACCAGAACTACACACAGTACTCCAAGTGTGGCCGCACCAGAGTTGTGTACAGTTGCATCATGACGCTGCAGCTCCTAAATTCAATCCCCCTACCAATAAACGCCAAGACACCGTATGCCTTCTTAACAACCTTATCTACTTGGTTCCCAACTTTCAGGGATCGATGTACACATACACCTAGATCCCTCTGCTCCTCCACACTATTCAGAGTCCTCCCGTTAGCCCTATACTTAACACATCCGTTAGGCAGAGAGTAGAGGTAAAGGGGTCTCTCTCAGGCTGGCAGCCGATGGCTAGCGATGTGCCACAGGGGTCAGTGCTGGGACCACAACATTTCACAATATACATGAACGATTTGGAAAAAGGGACTGAAGGCACTGTTTGCATATGATACAAAGATATGTAAAGGGGCAGGTAGTGTTGAGGAAGTGGGGGGGGGGGAGGCTGCAGAAGGATTTGGACAGGTTAAGAGAGTGGACAAAAAAGCTCGTGGCGTTCGCGACCAAATAAACCTGATGGGCTTAAACCTGGTGTTGTGAGACTTCTTACTGCGTTTACCCCAGTCCGACGCCGGCATCTCCACATCACTCAAGTCAAAGCCAGGGCACTAAATGGGGGATTTGGTGCGAGTGTAAATAAACGCAAACTCAGCCCCAAACGCGTTCCTCGTCCATCGCTCGGTGGGCGTCACCTGCCCCGTCTCAGCGCGAAAGCCAAGATCTCCTGGTCGGATTTGAACAATATCCTGTTACCTCGGGAGCGCAGGCTGGCTTTGTCAGGGAAATTAATCTTGTTCCGTTTGAAAGGGATGTAAAATTCCACGCAGCCTGTAATATACCCGAGTCTCACAGCAGTAAATCCTGCAGCAGAACTGAATTTATTCTCGCAATCTAATCAGGGGAGTTGGAGGGAAGGTGCTGCAAGGGAGGAAGTGACCGTATAAATGTATGTAAGGGAACTTTACTGTACTTGTGACAGTCATAAATGAAATAAAAGCAAATGTTTTCACTCCCACAGCCCTGTTTGATTGATATACTCCCTCTCTTTTCGCTTCTGTTCCAATCTAGAGCACACTCTTTCTTACCTGTCTGGCTGAGTGCTCTGAATGTTCGATTCGTATAAACTCAATGTGCACTGGGTCTAAGACGCAAATAGAACCACCATCTCGTACCGTTAAAAAGAAAAGGCTAGACTTAATCACCACTTTTCACAACCTCCTTTTCCGTGAATTTACTGACCTGGTCTAAGCCAGCTACTTCTCTTAGAACCCTACAGTGCAGAAACAGACCCTTCGGCCCATCGAGTCTGCACCGAACACAATCCCACCCAGACCCTATCCCCATATCCCGACACATTTACCTGCTAATCCCTCTAACCTACACATCCCAGGATACTAAGGGGCAATTTTAGCATAGCCAATGAACCTAACCCGCACATCTTTGGACTGTGGGAGGAAACCGGAGCACCCGGAGAAAACCCACGCAGACACGAGGAGAATGTGCAAACTCCACACAGGCAGTGACCCGAGCCGGGAATCGAACCCAGGACCCTGGAGCTGTGAAGCAGCAGTGTTAACCCACTGTGCCACCGTGCCGCCCTTACTTGATGTTGAATTGGAAGCACCACAGAGGCCCTTCGGCCCATCGAGTCTGCACCGAACACAATCCCACCCAGGCCCTACCCCCCCCACATATTCCACCTACTAATCCCTCGAACCTACACATCCCTGGACACTAAGGGGCAATTTCTTAGCACGGCCAATCAACCCAACCCGCACATCTTTGGACTGTGGGAGGAAACCGGAGCACCCGGAGGAAACCCACGCAGACATGAGGAGAATGTGCAAACTCCACGCAGACAGTGACCCGAGCCGGGAATCGAACCCAGGACCCTGGAGCTGTGAAGCACTAGTGCTAACCCACTGTGCTACAGTGCCACCCAGTATTGATGAAGCACTGTGCACTCCTCGCCCTTCCAATCCCAACGCAGGAAATGCTTCCTCTTTATGGCCAATTTCATTCCCATTTTATTCCGAAAGCTCATTGGGGTGCAGTTCCACGGACAAGGCTTATAATGGCGGCACGGTGGTTAGCACTGCTGCCTCACAGCACCGGGGACCCAGGTTCGATTCCCGGGCTGGGGTCACTGTCGGTGTGGAGTTTGCATGTTCTCTCCGTGACTGCGTGGGTTTCCGCTGGGTGCTCCAGTTTCCTCCCCCAGCCCAAAAGATGTGCTGGTTAGGTGGATTGGCCATGCTAAGTTCTCCCTCAGTGCACTCAAAGAGGCACCAGAGCGTGGCGACTATGGGATTTTCATACTAACTTCGTTGCAGCGTTAATGTAAGTCAACTTGTCACACTGATAGCTAAACTTTAACTTGGGCTCAATCAAACCAGATCAAAGCTGACAAGTAAGCCCTTCCTGGCCTTGATCTAACTCTTCATCTTAGCCAGAAGGCAGAGATGGCTTCGAAAAATTTTTGTCAGGCAAAGCCTGACATTATTCTTATCGTTATCTGCCCTGATCCTTTATTCTACCCGAGCCAGGGAAAAGCGCCATCATAGGTATCAGCTCAGGTCAAGTGCAATGGATCTACCTTGCACCCAGAATGACTCCCCCACCAGACAAGTTATTGATGTTGAAAAGGCACATTAGTTAATCATTGGAAAAATAACCAATAATTCGTCAATAATGAAACAAGAGTTGTCCTAAGAACAAACAAAGGACAAAACAGCACGGGAAACAGGCCCTTCGGCCCAACGAGCCCGCGCCGCCGTCCCATTGTCTCAGTGACCTATTCATGATTTTAGTCTACGCCTAATGTGTGAGGATCAGGGAGGTCCAATATAGGGACAATTTGTTACCCAATCAATCAGCCTAAAAGCACATTTTTGGGATGTGGGAGGAAACCGGAGCACCCGGAGGAAACCCACGCAACTACGGGGAGAACGCGCAAACTCCCACGGACACAGGCCCAAATCCATGTGTCCGCACAGCAACAGAGATAGTCTCTGAGCTGTCATGATGCCCTCGAGATGGTCCAGTTTAAGCACACCAACGACATGAAGCAGTAGGCAACTCCCGAAGCAACATCCAAGAGCAGCCCACCACAACCTGCCGCATGCATAACCCTTGCTGGTCAACAAGGTGGACTTAAATGCCTGTGGAGACAAAAAATTGTCCTATTGAATGAGTTATTCTGCCCAATTACTCATTTTGTCTCAACTCTACTGCATAAGCTGTATCTCTTATCATGAGTTAGCTTAAATGTTGAACAATAATTGATTAATATAACTGTCTGTCATTTATAATTGAGACATCTTGAAGAATAGCTTATTTGTACCTTCAGTCAAGTTAAAACAAGTTCATGTCATCGATCAGACCTGTCTGGGGACAGAGGACCTTGAAATTCTCAAGACATTTTAAGAGTTCCTATTAATAATCAAGTTTGAAATCATAATGTT
>CM075755.1:5826754-5846240 GCA_037974335.1 Prionace glauca
TGGCCAGTCTATTTCCTTCAATACCCGTCAATGCCTCTCATCCAGTCTGTCTGACTAATACAACCTGAAGTTTAAGTTTATTTGTCAGTGTCACAAGTAGACTTACATTGACACTGGAGTAACATTGAAACACTGACCCTGGACAGGCAGAAGCTTTTTCCCAGGGTGGAAGAGTCAATTACTAGGGGGGGGGCACAGGTTTAAGGTGCGGGGGGGCAAGGTTTAAAGGAGATGTACGAGGCAAGTTTTTTACACAGTGAGTAGTGGGTGCCTGGAACTCACTGCCGGGGTAGCTACTGGAAGTGGTTCAAGAAGGCAGCTCACCTTCTTAAGGGGCGTCTTGACTAATACATGAATATAGAACATAGAACATAGAACATTACAGCGCAGAACAGGCCCTTCGGCCCACGATGTTGCGCCGACCAGTTACAAAATAATGACCCACTAACCTAAACCAATCCCTTTTCATCCATAAACCTATCCACAGATCTCTTAAACGCCCCCAAACTAGACGCATTTACAACTGCAGCTGGCAGGGCATTCCAATCCCTCACCACCCTCTGGGTAAAGAACCTACCCCTGACATCTGTCCTATAACTACCACCCCTTAATTTAAAGCCATGCCCCCTCGTGCTAGATTTCTCCATTCTAGGAAAAAGGCTATCACTGTCCACCCTATCTAAACCTCTAATCATCTTATATGTTTCAATAAGATCCCCTCTTAGCCGCCTTCTTTCCAGCAAAAACAACCCCAAATCTCTCAGTCTCTCCTCATAGGATCTCCCCTCCATACCAGTCAACATCCTGGTAAACCTCCTCTGCACTCTCTCCAAAGCCTCCACATAGGATGGGGATAGAGGGATATGGTCCCCGGAAGGGCAGGGAGTTTAAGTTCAGTGGGGCAGTATGGTCGGTGCAGGCTCGGAGGGCCGAAGGGCCTGTTCCTGTGCTGTAAGTTTCTTTGTTCTTTGTTCAATGAACATAAGAACATAAGAACATAAGAACATAAGAAATAGGAGCAGGAGTAGGCCATCTGGCCCTTCGAGCCTGCCCCGCCATTCAATAAGATCATGGCTGATCTGTCGTGACTCAGCTCCACCTTCCCGCCCTCTCCCCATAACCCTTAATCCCTTCTCTTATCAAAAACCCATCAACCCGTTTCTTAAAAATATTTAGCGAGGCAGCCTCCACCACTTCAACGGGCAGAGAATTCCAGAGATTCACCAACCTTTGAGTGAAGAAGTTCCTCCTCAACTCTGTTCTAAACCGCCCCCCCTTTATCTTGAGGCTGTGCCCCCTAGTCCTACTGTCTTTTTTGAGCGGGAACAGTCTCTCCACCTCTATCCTATCCATCCCATTCATCATCTTATACGTCTCAATGAGATCTCCCCTCATTCTTCTAAACTCTAACGAGTACAAGCCTAGTTTATTCAGCCTCTCCTCATAGCTCAATCCCCTCAACTCCGGTATCAGCCGAGTAAACCTCCTCTGCACTCCCTCCAGGGCCAAAATATCCTTGCGCAGGTGCGGCGCCCAAAACTGCACACAGTACTCCAGCTGCGGCCTCACCAATGCCCTATACAGCTGCAGCAAGACCTCCCTACTTTTATATTCAATCCCCTTCGCTATGAAGGCCAGCATCCCATTCGCCTTCCTGACCACCTGCTGCACCTGCAAGCTGGGTTTTTGCGACTCATGCACAAGGACCCCGAGGTCCCTCTGCACCGTCGCCTGCTGCAGTTTTTCGCCCCGTAAGTAATAGTCCTTCCTACCATTCCTCCTACCAAAGTGGACCACCTCACACTTGCCAACATTAAATTCCATTTGCCATTTCCTGGCCCATTCGCCCAGCCTATCTAGATCCTTCTGCAGACTCTCCACACCCTCCGCACAATTTGCCTTTCCCCCAATCTTGGTGTCATCAGCAAATTTCGACACCCTGCACTCGGTTCCCTCCTCCAGATCATCTATATAAATGGTAAATAGCTGAGGCCCCAGCACCGACCCCTGGGGCACCCCACTAGTCACCAACCGCCAATCCGAATAGCATCCATTGACCCCCACTCTCTGCCTCCTATTTGACAACCAATCCTCTATCCACGCTAACACCCTACCCCCAACTCCATGTCCCCTGACCTTCTGCAATAACCTCTTGTGAGGTACCTTGTCAAACGCCTTCTGAAAATCCAGAAAGACCACATCCACCGGCTCTCCTCCATCCACTGCCCTAGACACATCCTCATAGAACTCCAGTAAATTTGTCAGACACGACTTCCCTTTAATGAAACCGTGTTGCGTCCGCCCTATCAAGCAATTCCCCTCAAGATGCCTCGCTATTTCCTCCTTAATGACGGTTTCTAACATTTTACCTACCACAGACGTTAAACTAACCGGCCTATAATTCCCCGCCTTTTGCCTGCCACCCTTCTTAAACAACGGCGTAACATTAGCCGTTTTCCAATCTTCCGGCACTTCCCCGGAATCCAGCGACGTCTGGAAAATAACCACCAAGGCATCCACTATAACCTCCGCCATTTCTTTCAGAACCCTCGGATGCATTCCATCCGGTCCTGGGGACTTGTCCACAATCAGCCCCTCCAGTCTGTCGAGCACCACCTCTCTAGTAACAGTAATGTCATTAAGACCCTTCATTCCTACCACCTTTCCATCGCTAACACCCGGCAAATTATTCACGTCCTCCTCCGTGAAGACAGAAACAAAGAAGTTATTCAAGACCTTAGCCATATCCCTATCCCCTACCACTAGCTCCCCTTTCTCATCCTCTAAAGGACCAACGTTTATCCTAGCCAGCCTCTTCCTTTTTATATATTTATAAAAACTCTTGCTATCCTTTTTTATATTAAGTGCTAGCCCAGCCTCATAGCTTCTCCTACCCTCCTTTATCAATTTCTTTGTCAATCTTTGTTGACATTTAAACCTTTCCCAATCCTCTTCTCGCCCACTGCTCTTAGCTACTCTAAACTCCTCCGCTTTTAATTTAACACTTTCCTTCACCTCCTTCGTTATCCACGGCTTATTACCTCTCCTCCTACTGTCCTTTTTAACCATCGGAATAAATTTCTGCTGAGCACCAAGAAAGATCTCCTTAAAGATCCTCCACTGCTCCTCAGCAGACCTACCTTCCAACGCGTTCCCCCAGTCCACATTCGCCAATTCTTCTCTCATCCTACCATACTCCCCTCTATTCAAACAAAGGACGCGTGTCTGGGAACCCACTTTCTCCTCCTCCATCTGCACCAGAAACTCCACCATACAATGATCACTCTCTCCAAGAGGATCCTTCACCGCAAGGTCCCTAATTCTACCCGCCTCATTACATAGCACCAGATCCAAGATAGCTCGCTCCCTCGTCGGCTCCAACACACACTGTTCAAGGAAATTATCCCGGCAGCATTCCAAGAACTCCTCCTCGAGCCCACCTCGTCCAACATGGGTCGACCAATCAATATGCAGATTGAAATCTCCCATAACTACTGCCGTCCCATTCCTGCACGCTGCACTTATTTGCGCGTTAACAGCCCGCCCCACCTCCAGATCATTATTCGGGGGCCTATAGACGACACCCACTAGCGTCTTCCTCCCTTTTCTGTTCCTAATCTCCACCCACAACGATTCCACTTTCTGCTCCTTGGCTCCGATATCATCCCTTGCTACCACCTTGATACTATCCTTAATCAGCAGAGCTACTCCACCCCCTCTTTCCTCCTGCCTATCCTTCCTGAACACTTGATAACCCTGTACATTCATCTCCCAGTCCCTGTCACCTTGCAGAGTTACTGTGAAAATCCCCTAGTCGCCAACCTCCGGCGCTGGTTCGGGTCACACCGAGGGAGAATTTAGCACGACCAATGCATCTAACCAGCACGCCTTTCGGACTGTGGGAGGGAACCAGAACACTCGGAGGAAACCCACGCAGACACGGGGAGAATGTGCGGACTATGCAGTCACCCAAGCCTGGTATTGAACCTGGGTCCTTGGCGCTGTGAGGCAGCGGTGCTAACCACTGTACCACTCAACCCAATCATAAGAACATAAGAAATAAGAGCAGGAGTCGGCCATCTAGCCCTCCGAGCCTGCCCCGCCATTCAATAAGATCATGGTTGATCTGAATTGGATCAGTTCCACTTTTCCGCTTTCTCCCCAATAACCCTTAATTTTTTTTTCAGCACAAACAGGCCCTTCGGCCCTCGAGTTGCGCCGATCGCATCAACCCCACCAATCTATAGACCTATCTATAACCCCCAATCCCATTAAACCCCATATACTCATCCAGAAGTCTTTTAAAAGACCCCAGCGAGTTCGCCTCCACCACCGACGACGGCAGCCGATTCCATTTCCTTGCCTACCAAAAACCTATCTATCCATGACTTAAATATATTCAGCGAGGCAGCCTCCACCACTTCAACGGGCAGAGAAGTCCAGAGATTCACCACCCTTTGAGTGAAGAAGTTCCTCCTCAACTCCGTTCTAAACTGCCCCCCCTTTATCTTGAGGCTGTGCCCTCTAGTCCTACTGTCCTTTCTGAGCGGGAAGAACCTCTCTACCTCTATCCTATCCATCCAGCGAACTCGCTGGGGTCTTTTAAAAGACTTCTGGATGAGTATATGGGGCTTAATGGGATTGGGGGTTATAGATAGGTCTATAGATTGGTGGGGTTGATGTGATCGGCGCAACTCGAGGGCCGAAGGGCCTGTTTGTGCTGTAGTGTTCCATGTTCTATGTTCTATCTCCTTCATTATCTTAATCAATCAAGCTGCAATCCATTGAAACCCTCCAGGTGAGACTGGGAATCTCTGAGTTGATACAATTCCTTCTGTTCTGTGTGGTTCTGTTGGAGTATCAGCGGAGCTTTGAGAATTCTCATGCATAGAGAGGCCAGCCCTGGTGCAGATGGGGTGTGAGGTGGCATGTGTGTCTCCTACAGCACACTGCCAAGGATCAATTTGTTGGAATTAAGATGCAAATCTCTTCATGAATTAAAACCCGTCCCAATTCAAAAGCAACATCTCACATCGAGAGTTAGCCAACTCCTGGTAGCTCAGAGCACCAGCTGAGATTTCAGATTAAGCTTTGAGGTGGGGTTAAGATCAGCCTTACCTCCCCTAAGGGCAGCTGGAGGGTATTAAAAGGGACATGACATACTGGCTTTATTAGCCAAGACGCAGAGTATCAGAGCAGGGAGGTTATGATTGAGCTATCTAACATGCTGGTAAGTCTTTTATTAGCGACAATGTGGAGATGCCGGTGTTGGACTGGGGTAAACACAGTGAGAAGTCTTACAACACCAGGTTAAAGTCCAACAGGTTTATTTGGTAACACGAGCTTTCGGAGCGCCGCTCCTTCATCACCTGAGGTATCGTCAGGAGGTAATTTATAAGATGCAACTTTATAAGACCCTTGTCAAACCCCACTTGGAGTACTGTGCGCAGTTCTGGTTGCCTCACTATAGGAAGGATGGGGAAGCTATTGAGAGGGTGCAGAGGAGATTTACAAGGATGTTGCCTGGATTGGGAGGCATGCCTTATGAGGATAGGTTGAGGGAGCTGGGACTCTTCTCCCTGGAGAGACGAAGGTTGAGAGGCGACCTGATAGAGGTTTATAAAATGTTGAGAGGAATAGATAGGGTGGATTCTCAGAGGCTATTTCCCAGGGCTGAAATGGTCACTACGAGAGGACACAGGTTTAAGGTGCTGGGGAGCAGGTACAGAGGAGATGTCAGGGGTAAGTTTTCACTCAGAGGGTGGTGAGTGAATGGAATCGGCTGCCATCGGTGGTGGAGGCAAACTCGCTGGGGTCTTTTAAAAGACTTCTGGATGTGTCTCTGGGATCGAATGGGATTGGGAGTTATAGATAGTTCTATGGCCTGGTAGGTACAGATGTGATCAGTGCAACTTGTGGTCCGAAGGGCCTGTTTGTGCTGTAGTGTTCTATGTTCTATGTACATTAGAACATAGAAAAACTACAGCACAAAACAGGCCCTTCGGACCACAAGTTGTGCCAAACATATCCCTACCTACGAGACCCTATCAAATCCGCCTCCACCACCGATGACGGCAGCCGATTCCACTCACTCACCACCCTCTGAGTGAAAAACTTACCCCTGACATCTCCGCTGTACCTGCCCCCCAGCACCTTAAACCTGTGTCCTCTCGTAGTGACCATTTCAGCCCTGGGAAATAGCCTCTGAGAATCCACCCTATCTACTCCTCTCAACATTTTATAAACCTCTATCAGGTCGCCTCTCAACCTTCGTCTCTCCAGGGAGAAGAGTCCCAGCTCCCTCAACCTATCCTCATAAGGCATGCCTCCCAATCCAGGCAACATCCTTCTAAATCTCCTCTGCACCCTCTCAATAGCTTCCACATCCTTCCTGCAGTGAGGCGACCAGAACTGCGCACATTACTCCAAGTGGGGTCTGACAAGGGTCTTATAAAGTTGCAGCATTACCTCCCGACTCCTAAACTCAATCCCTCGATTGATGAAGGCCAGTACACCATACGCCTTCTTGACCACCTCCTCCACCTGCGAGGCCGATTTGAGAGTCCTATGAACCTGGACCCCAAGGTCGATTAGTCACAAGTAAGTCTTACTTTAACCCTGCAGTGAAGTTACTACTAAATTCCCCTAGTCACCACACTCCAGTACCTCTTTGGGTCAATGCACCCTAGCCCTAACCGGATTACGGGAGGAAACCGGAGCACCCGGAGGAAACCCACGCAGACACGGGGAGAATGTGCAGGCTCCACACAGACAGTGACCTGAGCTGGGAATCGAACCCACGTCCCTGGCGCCGTGAAGCAGCTGTGCTAATCACTGTGCCACCATGCTGCTCCAAGAATATTGTTGTAACAGCTTTAATCAGGCAATAGAATATGATGTCCCTGACTATGAGTCAAATTGATCGGCCAATTAGACAGCCTCTTGCTTTGTACTTAACCAGGCTTGTAGACTGCCAAGTGAAAGCACTCTGTATGCTGTTGTCAGACTTATAAATGGAGGGATTTTGGTGAAGGGACTTCTATCTCTGAGGACTTATTACAGCTGTGTGCAGTTCCAGTGGTTACACTACAGGAGAGGTGCAGAGGAGATTCACCAGGATGTTGCCTGGGGTGGAGTGTTTCAGCGAAGAAGGCAGGCTGGATAGGCTGGGATTGCACTTTCTCCGCATGTCTGCATGGGTTTCCTCCCACAGCTCAAAGAACATAGATTAGGTGGATAGGCCATGCTAAATTGCCTCTTATCATCCAAAGATGTGCAGGTTAGGTGGATTGGCCATGCTAAATTGTCCCTTAGTGTCCAAGATGTGCAGGTTAGGTGGATTGGCCATGCTAAATTGTCCCTTTGTGTCCAAGATTTGCAGATTAGGTGGATTGGCCATGCTAAATTGTCCCTTAGTGTCCAAAGATGTGCAGGTTAGGTGTATTGGCCATGCTAAATTGTCCCTTAGTATCCTTACTGCCTTAATGCCCTACTAAGCATTGAAGGCTTGGGGTTCAGTTTTAGCCTCAGGGATATAGAGTCTTTTAATAATGAATTTTTATCCACAGGCATTTAAGTCCAGCAAGGGACATGCGGGCGGCAGGTTGTGGTGGGCTGCTCTTGGATGTTGCTTCAGGAGTTGCCTACTGCTTCATGTCGTTGGTGTGCGTAAACTGGACCATCTCGAGGGCAACATGACAGCTCAGAGATTATCTCTGTTTGCTGTGCGGACACATGGATTTGGGCCTGTGTCCGTGGAAGTTTGCGCGTTCTCCCCGTGGTTGCGTGGGTTTCCTCCGGGTGCTCCGGTTTCCTCCCACATCCCAAAAATGTGCTTTTAGGCTGATTGATTGGGTAACAAATTGTCCCTATATTGGACCTCCCTGATCCTCACACATTAGGGATAGACTAAAATCATGAATAGGTCACTGACCATGGGACGGCGGCACGGACTCGTTGGGCCGAAGGGCCTGTTTCCCGTGCTGTGTTGTTCTTTGTTCTTTGTATCCAAAGATGTGCAGGTTAGGTGGATTGGCCATGCTAAATTGTCCCTTAGTGTCCAAAGATGTGCAGGTTAGGTGGATTGGCCATGTTAAATTGTCCCTTAGTGTCTAAGGATATTTTGGCCCTGGAGGGAGTGCAGAGGAGGTTTACTAGGCTGATTCCGGAGTTGAGGGGGTTGAGCTATGAGGAGAGGCTGAATAAACTAGGCTTGTACTCGTTAGAGTTTAGAAGAATGAGGGGAGATCTCATTGAGACGTATAAGATGATGAATGGGATGGATAGGATAGAGGTGGAGAGACTCTTCCCGCTCAGAAAGGACAGTAGGACTAGGGGGCATAGCCTCAAGATAAAGGGGGGGCGGTTCAGAACGGAGTTGAGGAGGAACGTCTTCACTCAGAGGGTGGTGGAACTGAGACACAGCAGATCAGCCATGATCTTATTGAATGGCAGGGCAGGCTTGAGGGGCTAGATGGCCTCTCCTGCTCCTATTTCTTATGTTCTTATGTCCAAAGATGCGCAGGCTAGGTGCATTGGCCATGCTAAGTTGCCCCTTAGTGCCCAAAGATGTGCAGGTTAGGTGGATTGGCCATGCTAAATTGCCCCTTAGTGTCCAAAGATGTGCAGGTTAGGTGGATTGGCCATGCTAAGTTGTCCCTTAGTGCCCAAAGATGTGCAGGTTAGGTGCATTGGCCATGCTAAGTTGCCCCTTAGTGCCCAAAGATGTGCAGGTTAGATGGTTTGGCCATGCTAAATTGTCCCTTAGTGTCCAAAGATGTGCAGGTTAGGTGTATTGGCCATGCTAAGTTGTCCCTTAGTGCCCAAAGATGTGCAGGTTAGGTGTATTGGCCATGCTAAATTGTCCCTTAGTGTCCAAAGGTGTGCAGGTTAGGTGAATTGGCCATGCTAAATTGTCCCTTAGTGTCCAAAGATGTGCAGGTTAGGTGTATTGGCCATGCTAAGTTGTCCCTTAGTGTCCAAAGATGTGCAGGTTAGGTGGATTGGCCATGCTAAGTTGTCCCTTAGTGTCCAAAGATGTGCAGGTTAGGTGTATTGGCCATGCTAAATTGTCCCTTAGTGTCCAAAGATGTGCAGGTTAGGTGTATTGGCCATGCTAAATTGTCCCTTAGTGTCCAAAGATGTGCAGGTTAGGTGTATTGGCCATGCTAAGTTGTCCCTTAGTGCCCAAAGATGTGCAGGTTAGGTGTATTGGCCATGCTAAATTGTCCCTTAGTGTCCAAAGGTGTGCAGGTTAGGTGAATTGGCCATGCTAAATTGTCCCTTAGTGTCCAAAGATGTGCAGGTTAGGTGTATTGGCCATGCTAAGTTGTCCCTTAGTGTCCAAAGATGTGCAGGTTAGGTGGATTGGCCATGCTAAGTTGTCCCTTAGTGTCCAAAGATGTGCAGGTTAGGTGTATTGGCCATGCTAAATTGCCCCTTAGTGTCCAAAGATGTGCAGGTTAGGTGGATTGGCCATGCTAAACTGTTCCTTAATGTCCCAGGATGTGTGGATTAACCGGGTAAATATGTCGGGTTACAGGGATAGGGCCTGGATGGGATTGTTGTCGATGCAGACTCGATGGGCCAAATGGCCTCCCTTGCACTGTAACGTCTCTATGGTTTAGGAAGCATTTAGATGAGCACTTGAAACACAATAGTCTACAAGGCATTGGACCAAGGGCTGGAAAATGCGATTAATATAGATAGGTGTTTATCGGCCAACACAGAAAGGATGGGCCGAAAGGCCTCTTTCTGCGTGGTTAAACTCTCTGACTTCCCAACTGTAGTGAACGTGTAATATTCTGCTTGTAGACAACATTCACGTTCTAGCTCCACAGAGACAACCTGACCTTCTCTGCCACGGCCAATCTTTACTTTGTCCCCTGGCCCTCACTCCCTGGTCACAGTAAAACCTGCCCCCCCCCCCCTCGTAAGCGCAGCATGGACAGTTATATGGGTGCTTTCAACCCACACTGCGGACATCGGAATATGCGCAACTGGTCAGGACGCGGCAAAAAGATGGAACATTTGTGTCCTGAGGTGCATCGGCAAGTGATGATGTAAAGTAACAAGTCCCCAGGACCGGATGGAATGCATCCGAGGGTTCTGAAAGAAATGGCGGAGGTTATAGTGGATGCCTTGATGGTTATTTTCCAGACGTCGCTGGATTCCGGGGAAGTGCCGGAAGATTGGAAAACGGCTAATGTTACGCCGTTGTTTAAGAAGGGTGCCAGGCAAAAGGCGGGGAATTATAGGCTGGTTAGTTTAACGTCTGTGGTAGGTAAAATGTTAGAATCCGTCATTAAAGAGGAAATTGCAAGGCATCTTGAAGGGAATTGCTTGATAGAGCAGACGCAGCACGGTTTCATTAAAGGGAAGTCGTGTCTGACAAATTAACTGGAGTTCTATGAGGATGTGTCTAGGTCAGTGGATAGAGGAGAGCCGATGGATGTGGTCTTTCTGGATTTTCAGAAGGCGTTTGACAAGGTTCCTCACAAGAGGTTATTGCAGAAGGTCAGGGGACTTGGAGTTGGGAGTAGGGTGTTAGCGTGGATAGAGGATTGGTTGTCAAATAGGAGGCAGAGAGTGGGTCAACGGGTGCTATTCGGATTGGCGGATGGTGACTAGTGGGGTGCCCCAGGGGTTGGTGCTGGGGCCTCAGCTTTTTACCATTTATATAGATGATCTGGAGGAGGGAACCGAGTATAGGGTGTCGAAATTTGCGGATGACACCAAGATTGGGGGAACGGCAAATTATGCGGAGGGTGTGGAGAGTCTGCAGAAGGATCTAGATAGGCTGGGCGAATGGGCCAGGAAATGGCAAATGGAATTTAATGTTGGCAAGTGTGAGGTGGTCCACTTTGGAAGGAAGAATGGTAGGAAGGACTATTACTTACGTGGCGAAAAACTGCAGCAGGCGACAGTGCAGAGGGACCTCGGGGTCCTTGTGCATGAATCGCAAAAACCCAGCTTGCAGGTGCAGCAGGTGGTCAGGAAGGCGAATGGGATGCTGGCCTTCATAGCGAGGGGGATTGAATATAAAAGTAGGGAGGTCTTGCTGCAGCTGTATAGGGCATTGGTGAGGCCGCAGCTGGAGTATTGTGTGCAGTTTTGGGTGCCGCACCTGCGTAAAGATATTTTGGCCTTGGAGGGAGTGCAGAGGAGGTTTACTGGGCTAATACCGGAGTTGAGGGGGTTGAGCTATGAGGAGAGGCTGAATGAACTAGGCTTGTACTCGTTGGAGTTTAGAAGAATGAGGGGAGATCTCATTGAGACGTATAAGATGATGAATGGGATGGATAGGATAGAGGTGGAGAGACTCTTCCCGCTCAAAAAAGACAGTAGGACTAGGGGGCACAGCCTCAAGATAAAGGGGGGGCATTTTAGAACGGAGTTGAGGAGGAACTTCTTCACTCAAAGGGCGGTGAATCTCTGTAATTCTCTGCCCGTTGAAGTGGTGGAGGCTGCCTCGCTAAATATTTTCAAGAAGCGGGTTGATGGGTTTTTGATGAGAAGGGATTAAGGGTTATGGGGAGAGGGCGGGAAGGTGGAGCTGAGCCACGACAAATCAGCCATAATCTTATTGAATGGCGGGGCAGGCTCGAAGGGCCAGATGGCCTACTCCTGCTCCTATTTCTTATGTTCTTATGTTCTAACAGTGACGACAAAATTATTAATGAGTTGTAAAAAACCATGTAAGATTTTTGGATCTCAATCACTTATTGCCCATTCCTTGTTGCCTGAGGGCTGTTAAGAGTCAACCACATTGCTGTGTCTCTGGAGTCACATGTAGGTCATGATAATAATGTATTTTCTCTTTTAATTCACAGGTTTTAAGTCGGTCCGCCTTGTTGTCCAACGAGGGGCATACACGCGATGGGTCATACTGGGGCTGCTCTTGGATTTTTCGAGAATAGCCTAGTGCTTCACGTCGTTAGTGTGTGCCTAAACTGGACCAGATACTGGGCAAGACGACAGCTCAGTGACTATCACTGATTGCTGTGCAGACACATGTATTTGGGCCAGTGTCTGTGGGAGTTTGTGCATTCTCCCCGTGCTTGCGTGGGTTTTCTCCGGGTGCTCCGGTTTCCTCCCACACCCCAAAGATGTGCTATTCGGCTCGATTGGAGGTAATAAATTGTCCCTAAATCATTTTTCCCTCAATGTGGAATGCCATAAACATAGATAAGGGTCATGGGTGGAGGGGGGGACTGGTGGTGTTAGAACGGTGGAGCGGGCTCGTTGGGCCGAAGGGCCTGATTCCCGGGCTGTTTTTTGTTCTATGTCCTTTTTAGGCCAGACCGGGTAAGGATGGCAGATTTCCTTCCCTAAAGGACATTAAGTGAGCCAGATGGGATTTTCCGACAACGGTTTCACGGTCATCAGTAGATTCCAAATGCCGGATATTTTTATCGAATTCATATTTTGCCCTGGTGGGATTTGAACCCAGTGGAGTCTAGATTCAAGAGGCAAATAGGTAGATTTCTGATTTAAAAAAGGGATAGGTGGATTTGAGGCCAGGGAGAGATCAGCCATGATCCGATTGGAAGGCGGAGCAGGCTGGAAGAGCTGAATTTGTCAACTTGCGCTCCTAATTCCGTCATTCCCACTGAGGTCAAGCTCCGCTGGGATCCATAGATGAGGGTGGAGCGCCGAGGTCACGTGGGAGATTCATCAGTTCACAGCTAACTGGGTCACCCAGTCGCAGCAGCGACGTAAAGTTCGAGAGGGGATCGGTTTCTCAATAATTCGCTCTCTCGCTGGGGCGGACTGCCCTACTAAAGCAGAGAGAGATAGAGAGAGAGAGAGAGAGCTGTCACATTGATCACAGCTGAGATCAGGTAGTATGGCAGATGTGACAACGATGGCATGAGAAAGACCACCATCAGCCCCGAGGAGACTCGGTGACTGCCTGAAACAACAGGAAAGCACCAGAACAGATGCTGTTTACAGAGTAAAGTCATGCAAATCCCTATCCCTCTGTCACACTGCCTCTACCGGGAATGCAAATCCATGTCTGACTCTGACACAGCTCTCGCAAAGGGAAGGGGGGAACCAACCTGAGCTGCGATCCTCAAGCCAATTTTCCCTCAGCCCCCGTCTCTCTCTCCATTCCCACCAGGACATTTTCACACAGATATAAATAAGCTTTCAACTTTCGAACTTTATCCCTGGGACGTTACAACTCCAAAGGAACTCACTCTTATTTTCCCCCCCCCCCTCTTCTTTACATTTTCTCCGCATTTGCTCGCCATTGTCCATTCTTTTCCCAACACGTTCTGCCTTCTAAGGAGCAAGTTTGGAGAGCTATCTTGGATTGTGTCCTCTCGAATCCATAAAAGGCATTAACCAGTCGTTTCCCCAGTAAAGATAGTGCCAAGTTTTCTTTGACATCCATTTGGGGGTGCAGTTGGCACTGTTGCCTGAGAGTGCCAGGGGCCTGGGTTCCACTCCAACCTCGGGTGACAGTCCATGTACATTCTCCCCGTGTCTGTGTGGGTTTCTTCCAGGTGCTCTGGTTTCAAAGAACAAAGAACAATACAGCACAGGAACAGGCCCTTCAGCCCTTCAAGCCTGCACCGACCATTTGTTCCCAACTAGAGGGGCGCACACGCGGTGGGTCGTGCGTGGGCTGCTCTTGGATGTTTCGAGAGTGGCCTAGTACTTTGCGTCGTTAGTGTACGCTTAAACTGGACCAGCAGACGGGCAACACAACAGCTCAGTGACTATCACTGTTTGCTGTGCAGACACATGGATTTGGGCCGGTGTCTCTGTGGGAGTTTGCGCATTCTCCCCGTGCTTGCGTGGGTTTTCTCCGGGTGCTCCGGTTTCCTCCCGCACCCCAAAGATGTGCTCTTAGGCTGATTGGTGTAACAAATTGTCCCTAAATTATTCTCCCCTGAATCTGGTTCCAATGGGGGTACCATGAGCATAGACATAGGTCAAGGGTGGAGGAGGGAAAACACATTGTTAAGAAGGCGGCGCGGGCTCATTGGGCCGAAGGGCCTGTTTCCCGTGCTGTGTTGTTCTTTGTTCTTTGTTCTAGACCATTCGTTTGTTTCCCTCTACTCCCAGTCTCTTCATGTGGCTATCCAGATAAGTCTTAAATGATCCTAGCGTGTCTGCCTCAACCACCTTGCTTGGGAGTGCATTCCAGGCCCCCACCACCCTCTGTGACGCCCCCATATCTGTATTGAACCTTGCCCTCCCATTACCTTGAACTTGTGACCCCTTGTGTTTGTCATTTCCGACTTGGGGAAAAACTTCCAGCTGTTCAGTCTATAATTCTAATTTTATAAACTTCTATTAGATCGCTCCTCAACTTCTGTCTTTCCAGGGAGAACAACCCTAGTTTACTCAATGTCACCTCATAGCTAAGACCCTCCATTCCAGGTAACATCCTGGTAAACCTTTTCTGCACTCTCTCCAAAGCCTCCACGTCCTCCTACACTCCAAAGATGTGCAGGTTAGGTGGATTGGCCATGCTAAATTGCCCCTTAATATCCAAAGATGTGCAGGTTAGGTGGATTGGCCATGCTAAATTGCCCCTTACTGTCCAAAGATGTGTAGGTTAGGTGGATTGACCATGCTAAATTGCCCCTTAGTGTCCAAAGATGTGCAGGTTAGGTGGATTGGCCATGCTAAATTGCCCCTTAGTGTCCAAAGATGTGCAGGTTAGGTGGATTGACCATGCTAAATTGCCCCTTAGTGTCCAAAGATGTGTAGGTTAGGTGGATTGGCCATGCTAAATTGCCCCTTAGTGTCCAAAGATGTGCAGGTTAGGTGGATTGGCCATGCTAAATTGCCCCTTAGTGTCCAAAGATGTGTAGGTTAGGTGGATTGGCCATGCTAAATTGCCCCTTAGTGTCCAAAGATGTGCAGGTTAGGTGGATTGGCCATGCTAAATTGCCCCTTAGTGTCCAAAGATGTGTAGGTTAGGTGGATTGGCCATGCTAAATTGCCCCTTAGTGTCCAAAGATGTGTAGGTTAGGTGGATTGGCCATGCTAAATTGCCCCATGGTGTAAAAGCTTTTATGGGTTTAGGTGGATTGGCCACACTACATTGATTTCTCCCCTTGATGCCTTCAGTGTCTAGAAATGTATTTATTTCTTGAATATGTTCATTGATTTGGCCTCCACAGATTTTGGGGGTGAAAAATTCCACAGATTCACCACCTTCCGAGTGAAAACACTTCTCCTCCTCTTAGTACAAAATGGCCTACCTTGTATCCTGAGACTGTGACCCCTCCTTGTTCCAGATTCCCCAATCAGAGGAAGTGATATCTGCCAGGATTTTATACATTTCAATGGGATCCACTCTTATCCTTGTAAACTCCGGTGAATACAGGCCCGTTTGACCCAATCTCTCCTCACACTTCAATCCCAGGCATACGTCTGGTGAACCTTCGCTTCACTAGAGTATATTTTTCCTTTGATAAAGGAGCCCAAAACTGCACACAATACTCCTGGTGAGGTCTGTATAGCTGCAGTAAGATGTCCTTGACCCTGTAGTCTAATCCTCATCGTCCATTGTGTAACCTACCCTCAGAATGGGGACTGAGGAAAATCAGACGGTCAATGGGATCTCCCTAAAGTGATAGGTAGAATCATAGAACCCTACAGTGCAGAAAGAGGCCCTTCGGCCCATCGAGTCTGCACCGAACACCATCCCACCCAGGCCCTACCCCCATATCCCTACATATTTACGCCCTAATCCCTCGAACCTCCGCATCTTAGGACACTAAGGGGCAATTTTAACATGGCCAATCAACCTAACCCGCACATCTTTGGACTGTGGGAGGAAACCGGAGCACCCGGAGAAAACCCACGCAGACACCTGGAGAATGTGCAAATTCCACACAGACAGTGACCCCGAGCCGGGAATCGAACCCAGGTTCCCGGAGCTGTGAAGCAGCAGTGCTAACCCACTGTGCTACCGTTTTTCACCCCCCCCCAAACCCCCAAATTAGCCATGGTAAATGCGTGGGGTTACAGGGGTAGGCCGAGGGAGCGGGCCTGGGTAACGTACCCTGACACAGAGCTGGTTCAGACTCAATGGGCCAAATGGCCTCTTCTGCTCTGTAGGAATCATAGAACCCCTACAATGCAGAAGGAGGCCATTTGGCCCATCGAGACTGCACCTACCACAATCCCACCCAGGCCTTATTCTTGGAACCCCATACATTTACCTTGTTAATCCCACTGACACTAGGGGCAACTACGTTGCTAATTCGCCTAACCCCCACATCTTTGGACTCTGAGGGATAATTTAGCATGACCAATCTACCTAACCTTTAACATTTATTTGTTTCTCAGAAGTAGGCTTACATTAACACTGCAACAAAGTTACTGTGAAAATCCCCTAGTCGCCACACTCCGGCATCTTTTCGGGTCAATGCACCCTAACCAGCACATCTTTTGGACTGTGGGAGGAAACCGGAGCACCCGGAGGAAACCCATGCAGACACGGGGAGAAGGTTGAAGGTAGGGGGATAGGTTGAAGATAGGTTGAGGGAGCTGGGACTCTTTTCCCTAGAGAGGCGAAGGTTGAGAGGCGACCTGATAGAAGTTTATAAAATGTTGAGAGGAATAGATAGGGTGGACTCTCAGAGGCTATTTCCCCGGGTTGAAATGGTCGCTACGAGAGGACACAGATTTAAGGTGCGGGGAGGGAAGTAGAGAGGTGATGTTAGGGGTAAGTTTTTCATTCAGAGGGTGGTGAGTGAATGGAATCGGCTGCCGTCATCGGTGGTGGAGGCGAACTCGCTGGGGTCTTTTAAAAGACTTCTGGATGAGTATATGGGGTTTAATGGGATTGGGGGTTATAGATAGGTCTATAGATTGGTGGGGTTGATGTGATCGGCGCAACTCGAGGGCCGAAGGGCCTGTTTGTGCTGTAATGTTCTATGTTCACATGCAAACTCCACACAGACAGTGACCCAACCTGGATCCCTGACACTGTGAGGCTGCAGTGCTAACCATTGTGTCACAGTGCCGCCCCAGGCATTTGACGATCCGATGATCCGGAGTCCGGTGACATTTGGAAGGCCTCCTCTCGACGGAGGAGCCCGCAGGTCGCTTTGAGCATGTGTTGCCTTCCCAAACTGCGAGGGACGGACCTTGTTGTCAGATGAATGGGGAAAAGGCCACTTCAAGTGCCTAACTCTGAGGAAACATTCCCTGGCCCTGATCTGCTTAAGTGCCATCATCCTGAATGTAGTCACCTTGACCTCCCTCTCAGCCAGGTAAGGTCGCGCAGTGTGTGCTCTATTTTCGGATGTGGTAAAGCTGTATTTGCATAAAGCAAACACTGCTTTGCCTCCTGTGGAAGTCTGGCTTGGTGTTTTAATTACGAGTGATGCATTTTTAATGCCCTTTGTTCAGACGCACCTTCAAAAGCTTTTCAATCTACAGGCCCGACTCTCTGAGTGAAATGCCAATTTGGCCCAAAGCCTCTCGAAAAGAAAAAAATGGTTGAAAAAAGGCTTTAAAAACGAGGAGGGAGTTTGAGACGCAGAGGTGATTTTGATTTGATTTATTATTGTCACATGTATTAACATCCAGAGAAAAGTATTGGGTGGTGAGTCTCTGGAATTCTGAGGCTACCTCGCTGAATATATTTAAGTCACGGGTAGATAGGTTTCTGATCGACAGGGGAATTAAGGGTTATGGGGAGAGGGCGGGAAAGTGGAACTGATCCACTTCAGATCAGCCATGATCTTATTGAATGGCGGGGCAGGCTTGAGGGGCTAGATGGCCTACTCCTGCTCTTATTTCTTATGTTCTTAATAGTATTGTTTCCTGTGTGCTATACAGCACACCGTTCATAGAGAAGGAAAGGAAAGAGTGCATGGGATAAGTACATGGGACTTAGTAAGGTAGAGAGAGGGTTATAGGTAAGCCTAATAGGTAGGGATATATTTGGCACAACTTGTGGGCCGAAGGGCCTGTTTGTGCTGTAGTTTTTCTATGCTCTAGTGCAGAATGTAGTGTTACAGCCATAGCTAGGGTGTGGAGAAAGATCACCTTAATGCGAGGTAGGTCCATTCAAAAGTCATTGGCAGCAGGGAAGAAGTTGTTCTTGAGACAGTTGGTACACGACTTCAGAGTTTTGTCTTTTTCTCAACAGAAGAAGGTGGAGGCGAGAATGTCCAGTGTGCTTACGAGTCCTTAATTATGTTGGCTGCATTGCCAAGTGAGCAATCTCACAACACCAGGTTAAAGTCCAACCAGTTTAACTTTAACCTGGTGACTTCTTACTGTGTTTACCCCTTTCCAACGCCAGCATCTCCACATCATGCTTTGCCCAAGGCAGCGGGAAGTGTAGACAGAGTCAATGGATGGGAGTCTGGTTTGCGTGACGGATTGGGGCTACATTCACGACCTTCTGTAGCTCCTTGCGATCTTGGGCAGAGCAGGAGCCCAGACCGAGCTGTGATACAACCAGAAAGAATGCTTGCTTTCGTTGGGGCACCTGTAAAAGTTGGTGAGAGTCCGTAGCGGACATGTCAAATTTCCTTAATCTTCTGAGAAAGTAGAGGCGTTGGTGGGACTTTCTTAACTATAGTTAAGGAAGTGTTTCCAGTTATTGGAGACCAGAGTTAGTGGCTGCGATCATTGTTCAGAAGATTTTGGGGGGGGGGGGGCGGTGTGAGGATAATCTTTTTTTACCCGGCGGTGGTGACAATCTGGAATGTGTTGCCTGGGAGGCCATAGATCCTTTAAAAAGCTACCTGGATGAGCACTTGGCATGTCCTAACATTCAAGGCTACGGGTCAAGTGCTGGTAAATGGGATGAGGGGGAAGGTCAGGTGTTCCAGACGTGGCAGTGCAGACTCAAGGGGCTGAAGGGCCTCATATAATTTGATAAGAAATAGAGCAGGAATAGGCCCTTCAGCCCCATCTGGAACCTCCGTAATGCCATGCATTTAACCGAACAAGCTCTGCATGACAATGTTCCGATGAGACAAGGGGGTTTTGGTGTACTGGCCTTCATTAATCGAGGGATTGAGTTTAGGAGTCGGGAGGTAATGCTGCAGCTTTACAGGACCCTCGTCAGGCCTCATTTGGAGTACTGTGTGCAGTTCTGGTCGCCTCACTATAGGAAAGACGTAGAAGCTATTGAAAGGGTGCAGAGGAGATTTACAAGGATGTTGCCTGGACTGGGAGGCATGCCTTATGAAGATAGGTTGAGGGAGCTGGGACTCTTTTCCCTGGAGAGGCGAAGGTTGAGAGGCGACCTGATAGAAGTTTATAAAATGTTGAGAGGAATAGATAGGGTGGACTCTCAGAGGCTATTTCCCCGGGTTGAAATGGTTGCTACAAGAGGACACAGATTTAAGGTGCGGGGAGGGAAGTACAGAGGTGATGTTAGGGGTAAGTTTTTCACTCAGAGGGTGGTGAGTGAATGGAATCGGCTGCCGTCATCGGTGGTGGAGGCGAACTCGCTGGGGTCTTTTAAGAGACTTCTGGATGAGTATATGGG